>CAVNZG010000163.1:130065-277821 GCA_963693315.1 Diogma glabrata
TGGTTACATTTATTAATAAAAAACGATAATTTGTGGTAAAATAAATCTTTTATTCATTAGTGAGAAATTATAAATATAATCTACGCCTTAGAACTGACCAGAAATAAAGTCGTATATGTTTGGTGTAGTTACGCAATAATTGCTGCCGTTGAATCCTGTTGCTGACCTGGAAATAAAAGAAACAGAAATAATAAATATAGTTAAAGTCGTCTAATTGTATGTGTAGTATTTTATGGAATTATTTAGTGGACAATAAGCAAACAATTTATGGAGTCGGATTTAAATTTATATGTCCCCCAGAAGTATGTACATTAGATGCAAGATTAACCAGTGTATGTAAAGTTTATGGGAAGTTGAGCGATTACAACGATTATATTTAAACATAAGTCATTATCCATAAGTGATGAAGCTTCCTATAACTTCAACTCCAAATTTTATTATCATTTTCCCTGTATTCAATACTGTCAAATAAATATGTCAACTCATAACCTACACGATGATACGTCATTACGTCTGCAAGTCATCTCATAACCTATACGACTTGGCAAACCTAATCGAAAAACTAGACTGTGATGCCGACGATATTGACGAGGAAATATTTTATGCCACATCAGTTACATTGCGAATGGACGTCCTAGATCAGATAGTTTTGGCACAACTACTGGTTAGACTTTTGTTTACGTCGTATTTTAAAACAAACTAAAGTATTTTTTCTGTTTTTTGTTCTTAAAATATCGAATTTTAATTCAATTTTATACAAATTAGTATTTAAACTGTTTTTCTCACAACAATTAATTGTGTTATTTATTCATAAAAACGGCGTACTGCATCAAAACATGTAAAAATATTGTAAACATTCCAAAGCATTTTGCTGCTAAAATTACATATCAGATAAGGATATTTTGATAAAGTAAAAAAAAAACAATTTAGTATATATTTTTAATATATTTACAATAAGTTGTGTCACAAAATTAATTATTTTCTAATTTAACGTTTTATTTAATTTCTCAAATGTAAGGTTGCCCTAATGTCGAAACAATTTTGTTAGACACGCCCATTCACAGGGATTGTATAAAGTTATATTGTTATGAAAAGTGTGTGTAAAAAATATGAATAAACGGATTTGATCTAGAATTTTTAATAGTGAAATATATTGTTCAAACATATATAACACATATACATTATTATTAGTTTATTAGTCGAAGTATGGTTATAAACATAAATTAAAATCGAATTTTCAAACCAATAGACAGTACAAGCTAATTTCGTCAATATTTAGGAACAATCATCTTTTAAAGTGGGTTTAAAGGTACTTTGGAATATTTTCAACCTATGCCAATTTCGTTATATTCTAAAAATGGCAACTGTTAGAAAAAACTGAATACCGATAGAGAAGTTAGTTCATAGAAGTTTTGTAGGTAAATAAAAATATTTGCTTATGCACTTCTCTCGATTCAGTCAATCGTATAAATATCGCATTCCACATTTTCATTCGAATATAAATAAATAAATATTAGTTTGTATTTTTATATTTACTAGAAACTTTTATTTTAATACCTAGTTAGTTAGAGTTGTTTTATTCTAATCTCTAATCCTAGTGACAAAGTAAGTATTTCGAATCATATAAAACACCTAATTATTTGGAAATGTTTTGTTTTACACTCGTTTCTGAAAACGAAAATTAATTTGCCTCATACAAATTGTCACATACAAATAAACAGCCAAAAATATACGGATGCAAGTATAATGACCACTCTAGAATACAACATAATACTCCAACCATACAACGACATAATCATATTAGCAACAAGCACCATCATCAAACTACCAGCACTAAGTAACTGGACACGTAAAAATAGCAAAGAAATTCAAATACTCCACAAAACAATAAAACAACATGGTCATCATAAAAATGCCATTGTCGGCACCTTCGTCATATTAACCGCACTAGTTCTTTTTTATATTTCAGTTAAAAAAATATTACATTGCAAGAAAATTAAAAATCAACCGGCCATAGATAGAGATGAACCATTCACAATCTAACTATGAAAATCAGCAACCACCAGCTGTCAAAAAACGTCGTTTTTGGACAACTCTTAAGAGGAAGGAGTTACATTCGCAGACTGCAACATTGTTGAAATTATAACGCTGCACTGAAAATTACAATTATGTAAACCATGCTTTAGACATAATGATGTCAACCTAAAATATAAATGTGTGACAGTCCGAATTATTTTCTCACAAAATGAAGTCATATTTTTTTTTGCTTAAATTTATTTTTGCTGTAAACTTTTTTCAATAATAAATATTATATTTTAATTGTGAAACTTGAAAAACTAAGATTATTGTTTTTAATTAATACACAAGCATTTCAAGAAACATAACATCAATAATTATGTCATTTGTATTTCTGTCATATGCATCTGTCAATGTCATATGACACAACCCTAGATAGTTATGTTAGTTATACCATAATGCATGTTTCTTTATCAGTAATTTTATTAATAAGTTTTCCAATTATTAAACAACAAGATTCTCAGACATATTTTATTTCCAAAACATTTAAATATTTGAATTCCAGTAAATGATTAAATAACAAAAGATAATATTTTTCACAAACTGTAAACAGTAAATTCTTATAAATTTATTAAGTTCAAAATATAATAAAATAAAACAAGATTTATCTTATCGAAATGCACTTTTGCATATTATTCTTTAAGTTACTAAAGAAAAATTGTTTTGAGAATCAAACAAACAAAATTATTTTTTATCGTGATGCATATTGTAACGACTCTTCGTTGGTTCTTTTCGATTATTGAGCAAATACAGAAAGAAAAAGACGGATCTTTGGTTAACAGAATCTCAAACTTTATTTGTCAACAAATTACAGCAGCTTCCGTTTTTCCTTACAATAAATTCCAGGGTCTCCAATTTATGTACGATAAACTTCACCGCTTTTCCACAATTTGAATCAATAATATTCGGAATCGTAAAATCTGTATTCACTATTCCACTAAGAATTCTTTTACTATTAGTACCCAGGCTCAAGTACCACCGATTATTCCTTATACTTTCGAATATTTGTAAAACACTTTTAATTGCAAAATTAAAACTGACCATCTGATATTTTGTTCGCTTATTTATAACGAAAAATAAATAAATCGAAACTTCTATAATCCACTAGAAATCAATATTACGTAGTCCGTACATCTTGAATAGGCCACACCTATTTTCATTCATACTTGCATTTGTATTAGCGAACTCAAATTTAATTTATGCAAAATGTATTTGTTAAAGGGAGTTAACTTTTAATTCATCTTTGCCATATAATGTAGAAAACATTTAGGCGGAACGCATTGGTTATTTATGATTAAATTAAATTAACCCATTCTGGACGAAGTTTATTACAATATTATCATGTGAGTGAAAGGATTTATTGAGTATAGCAGCTATAATAGGGTGACCATTTTTTTTCTAAGTAAAATCAGTACAAAATTTTAAGAGTTAAAATATGTAGCATCCTTAGTCACCTATGACTCTTCTAAGCCGAAAGGTAATGTGTGAACGAAGTAGACAAATCTGTTTTAATTTTTTTAATTAGTTTTAAGGAAATTTTGTTGAGACCAACACCAGAATTTTGTGAAATACAACTTTCCGCCACGATTGCTTGGGAAACACGGTTAGAATTTTGATCTTTTTTCCGTGGGTAACTCCACCTTTTAAAAATAAAAGTATATTTTCTATGATAGCAAATGAAATGTCTATTTTCTTAAGCCTGCTTGAAATAGCATATTTTCCTACAAGAGATGAAAACATTGTTTTTTGTGAGTAAACAGTTGTTTACGAACGAAAAACGTTTTTATCTCGCGTAGGAAATGCAATTTTTTCTATGATAGTATTGTTACGAATACAGAAAAATCTAAACGATTACAGAAAGATCTAGTCTCTTCTTAGAAATAGGGTCAACATAAACGATTTTATGAATCAAATCAACATAACGTGAAATAATCGAATATTCTAATATTTTCTCAAGGTTTCTGGAAAGTGATGTCGAATTGTCTAGAAGTATTGCAGAAGGTATATAAGAAAATTACCTCTTGTAGTTTTGAATTAGTTTATTTTGAACCTGCGATTGTGAAGTTAAAATTATAAAAGTGATCTTTAAATTAGTTTTATTTTAGACCTGCGACAGTAAAGTGAAATTAAATGTAAAATTAGTTTTATTTTAAACCTGCGATAGTGAAGTTAAAATTATAAAAGTGATATTTAAATTAGTTTTTGTGAATAAAGTTTTAAGTTTTATTGAGAAGAAATATTTTGTGTATTATTTTAAACGTTGTGTTACTGGAAATTTCTACAATAAACCGTTGGAGTTTCTGAAGCTTGTAACGATCGCAATAATCGCAAAACAATAATAAAACCAAATTCCTCTTTGTTTTCAATTCAATAAAAATGTATTTCATTAGTTTCCATTCATTTTTCACATTAACAATAATTTAAAATTTTCTAATACTCAACTGCTAGTTAAATTTCGAATATACTATAAAAAACAAACGAACGTACTAAATTTTTATTTCCAATTCTAATAAACAGATGTCGTTATTGATCTTTCTTGAATTTTGAGTATTACACGATTTGTCTTGACATCATGAGATGTCTAAAAGGAAAAATCACATTTTTCCTATTTTTAAAAAATCACTCTTCTCATGGATGTCAAAATTAAAGGTTGAAAATTTTGCATTCATGCTTTTTTCATCTAGTATCTAAGTTAAATATAAGTAGAAAAATTTTTAATTAAATTAAATTTTTATAAATAGTTTCAATTAGTGCAATTTGGTTTTAAATGTTATGTCCCAATAGTTAAATTTAGAAGAATTTTATTTGTGTGTGCAAAATATCAATTAAAAGAAAAAAATATATATATGTTTGTGTCGTAAAAAAATCAAAAGAAATACAAAAAAAATCATTAAAAGCACATTGTTCGATTTTTACATTGTTTTGTTTTTTGAGATGCATTCGATTGATCGTGCTTGAAAACAAAATGTTTAATTTAAGATTTGCATTCCGTTTTTGGGATTAAGAAAACATTGTTTTAGTGTATTACTATTGTTTCGTTTGAATTAATATGTGGAAAATTATAAAACAATTTTAAGTTTTTGCTTTACCTGTGGATGAAGAGAGAAGATGTCAAAAAGAATTAACAAAAAACACATTTTTGTTTGAAAATAGGGTCTTTCTGTTTTTGGGTCTTCAACCAAAATGTTGAATTGAGATTGTTATTAAACACTCAATAAAACGTATTTAAGGAAAAATACTAATTCCATTTTATTTTGAGTTTAAAAAGAAATTGTTTTAATTTATACAGAAAAAAGGTTAACTTTGTTTTCACTAGTGTGTGATTTGGATGAAATATATATATATTTTTTTAAAAGTGTTTCATTCTGTTTTCATTAAGTTTATACTTAATTTATCATAAAGGAAAAAGATTGCTTTATAAAAGTGGCAGTACATGAAAAATAAAGTATCCAATGATGTTATCGAAAGTATGAGTAGTAAGGATAACAGTGATCGAAGCATATTACCACAGTTAGAAACAGTCGAGTGTATGGTGGATTTTCCGGTTGTAGAAACCGTATGGATTTAAAGCAAAATATGAAGTGGAAAGTTAAAGGATTAAAGGCAATGTTCAATTGGGCATTTCGAACAACGAAGGTGTAATTCAGCAGCAGCAACTGATGTTCACAAATTAGTTCATCCAATACAGTTGGTTGATTAGTCAAGGGAATTGGAACACATAGACCAAATCTTCAATCAACAGTTATAAGTTAAGGTACTTACAGTAAATATATTAAATTTTTTTTATTTATTCCTCGTTCCCCTTTGGAATGATAGGCTAGATTTTTTCAGATAATAAGAGATTCCCAAATTTAGGATTCTGTGGGGATAAGCGCTATCCCGTAGCAATATTATTAATATTATTTTGTACGAAAGGTCCATACTAACAATCTGTCGCCGAACCAAAAACGGACCGGGGGAATATTTTGGTAATATAACACCGTGATTACGGTGGAGTTTTGTTACCGTTAGGTACGAATTTGTTGTGTTATTTAGAGCTATTTTCGGCGCGAAAAATATTTTTTTTCATTTTTTTTCATGTATTTGGGCGGTGTCAACCGGTTTGGTTGACTTCGAACTTGTTTGGATAAGAACCAGTTGGGTTTTTTTTATATGTATATTTTTCTTTTACATATATATTAAATATATATAGAATTTTTTCATTTTTTTTAATAATTTTTAAGAATTTCACAATTTGATAAATTTAAAAGGAATTTTTGAGAATTGAATTCAGCGGTAGTTGCAATAACGAATTCAAATGACTATTAAATGCTGCACAGGTACATTTAATTTTGGGATATATAAATATTTACTTGAAGAAGACAAATAATAAGCAATTCTAAGACTTATTAGAATTTGAAAGGAAATTGTATTCTGCTTTCGCATTAACCTTTTGGTCTTTGAGTTCTTGGTAGAGCCAGTGTTAAAAATACCATTAATTGTTTTTCTCTAATTAAATATAATATTCTAAAAGATTAAATTCTAATTCTAACATTTAATTTGGTTTTTACAATAGTGTAGAATTGTATTTGGATTAACACTATATTTCTTACACTCAAAAATGCACACAGTCAGAAATTTTGGCTCGTTTAGGAGCAAGCGTCGGCCGGGGCCAGGAGAGTTGGGTCAGGCAGCGGTTAAGCCGGGTGTGAATGAGGTAGATGAAGTAATGCATGAGATTGTGAGTGAAGTGATGAATGTGGTGAATGAGAGGGAACAGGAAAAAATGAATGCAGAACTGAATGAGAAAAGGAATCAACTATATTTAGAATTGATGGATGACATAGCGAATGAGCAGTATGATGAATGGTTGGATGTAGTGATAAGTGAGATTGTAAATGAGGAAGTGAATGAGTTGGCGGATGGAGTGATGAATAAGGAGATAAATGAGTGGGCAGATGAGGTAGTGCATGGAGTGGAGGAAGTGGATGAGATGAATGAGGAGTTGGTAGGAGAAGTGGTAGTTGATGAAGTGAATGAGTGTGTGGATGAAGTGATGGATGCGCGAGAGAGATATCGATTGAGGAGGCTAGAAAGGGATAGGAAAAGGTGGAGGGAGAAAAAGAGTAGGAGGAAGAAGCAGAAGGCAGCGTGGTTGGCCGAGGAGGTAGAGTTCTCGTCAGTCATGCACGCTTATGCGGAGATATTGGCTGAAGAGAACGCTATCTCTGAGTCCAATCACAGGGGAGAGAACCCTCGACGGTGGTTGGGACCGCAAGTGGCCCCGGGAAATTGTGTGCATCTTTGAAATGTATTTTGTTCTGAATTTGGAAAAAAACCGTTTTGGGGCAGTAATTTTTTTCGGAGACTGTTTTTTTATACTGTCATTGTACATAGTGTATATAGTAGGTTAATTGTTGTATAATTGTACATATTTGTACATATTTTTGGTATATAGGAAGCGGATGTAGTGGTTTGTGTGGAGTGTTATGTTACAATAGCACCAACGAGATGAAATTAAGAAACCAAACCGATGAAACGATTTAGCCATTTGAACTTTTTGTGAGTAGCTTTGGCAAATATTATACATTGATAGGAATTGGATAGTAGATCATATTTAAATATTTATACATTAATAAATTAGATCTGGAATCTGATGCTCGTTTTAACGGTGCATTTTGGCCTGCGTGAAACAAATACATGATTTTAATTTCTTTACCACTAATGGTTATAATCGGTGAAAATCCTGTTTTGGTTGTGGTAGATTCGAACTATTTTTAATTTCGCGATGAAAATATTGTACATTCCACTACAGTTGAGCGTTTGTTAGAATTAATTGATTTTTTTTTGGGTGTTAATTTTTTTATTGTTGTGTAATGATTACAAGTGTGTAATTGATAATTTCTCTCAGCGGTACCTCTAACAAAGGATCCATGGGGCTTATCTCCTTAACATAATTATGTTCTTAGATCGCCTCTGTCCATTATGGACATGCGATCGAAGTTCATTGGTTTCTTCTCTTCATTTCAGAAGGAGTTTTCTGGTGATAAGGGAGTGACTACTGCTGGTCTGTACTTAGGTACAAACCAGTAGTACCATTCCCTGCACAGAAGCTTCTTTAACGAAATGAAGAGGAGAACCAATCATTTTTTTTTATCAGGATCGAGGCTTCACCTCACACAACTTCAACATTTTTCCACTCTTACATTTAGCTTGCAATAGACAGTTTTCATTAAGTTTAGGATTTGAAGTCTGGTGTTCGGGAGCGCTCTTCGACTATGGCATTAGTTTAATGATAATTTATTTTTAGGTAGAACAACCGCAGCTGGGTCAGTAGAAATGGGCCTAGAGTCTAATCGTGACAGTTGCGATTGTTTTTGTTAGGTTGGGGAGATACTGTTCTGTAGAATCTGGTCGTTAGGGGCTTTTCTAGTCGGTTCTCACATGCATTGTTGGAGTGGGCTCGCGAACGCGATAATTCAAATACTAAATAAAATGGATATTGTAGCCATACTTACTTTTATGTGTCTCCAGACGAATCTAGATTTTGGGAATCTCTTATTATATTAAATAAAAATAAAATAAATCAAACAAATTTTTCAAAAAATTAAATAAATAATTTTTATTAAATAAAATAAATTTTCGTAAATTAAATTTTGGGTAACTAAATAATTTTTTTTTAAATTTAAATAATTTTAGGTAATTAAATAAAATAAATTTTTTATTAATTAAGCAATACGTCAAGAAATAAATAAATATTTTTTATTTTTTAAAAAAATAAATCAATATTTTGAGCTAGGGCGTTGCATCCAATAAATAAACATCCTTTTTGAATATTTTTTATTTTTCAATTTTTTTAAAATAAATAAATATATTTTAGGGGTGCTATCGTCAATAACTAGTTTTAGGTATATATAATTATTTCAGTAGATCTGAAATTAAATAAATAAATCATATCTCTACATGTATAATATTTTAGGAATTTCTGTAAAAGATTCAACAAAGATTAGCTACGACGGTGGTCTTTCCTTTTTGTTCCTTTACAAGTTTGTTTTTGCAAAGTTTTTTTGGGGCGTTCGTTGTTTTTTTCGTTTTTCATTATTTTTTTTTCATTTACCGCGCACTAACTACATTTTTTTTTGTTAATTGGTTTTACTATTGTTGGTGATTGCGAGTTCATGATTTTGCGGGTTTTACCATCGAAATCTCTAGCGTCTGTTTTCTATACACCAAGCCTAAGTTTTTCAATATATTTTTTTTATAAAATTAAATTTAGTTGTTAGAATTATTAGTTCTCATAAATTAAACATCTATTCTTAGTTATTAGTTATTATAGTTATAGATTTAATTTTCGGTTTTTAGAATTTAAATAGGTGTTTAATTTAGGATTACTATAGTTATTATAATTTTTTTTTACTAGTAATGCACTCATACGCGATCCCCATATTCGTCATTGGTTTAATGTGAGTTACAATTTCGAGGTATTGATTTGGGTATTATTCACACTATAGAGTGAGGCGGATCCAAATCATTACCTCCACATTTATCATCATATTGATCTGCTGACGTACGTGTACATATCTCGTATGAGTCCATTTTAGTTACCACCATTTTTAAAATTATTTTTTTTTATTGCGATTAATTTAAAAAAATAGGATAAATATAGAAATAGTTATTAGAATTTCTATTATTAGTTTAAGTTTAATAGTGCTTTGGTGGTTTCTGACGTAGAGGGGATGGCGACGTTTTTGTGATTTCAAGAGTAAAAATCTTGGTTTTTACCTTGAATTCATGTTGTAACGATCGCAATAATCGCAAAACAATAATAAAACCAAATTCCTCTTTGTTTTCAATTCAATAAAAATGTATTTCATTAGTTTCCATTCATTTTTCACATTAACAATAATTTAAAATTTTCTAATACTCAACTGCTAGTTAAATTTCGAATATACTATAAAAAACAAACGAACGTACTAAATTTTTATTTCCAATTCTAATAAACAGATGTCGTTATTGATCTTTCTTGAATTTTGAGTATTACACGATTTGTCTTGACATCATGAGATGTCTAAAAGGAAAAATCACATTTTTCCTATTTTTAAAAAATCACTCTTCTCATGGATGTCAAAATTAAAGGTTGAAAATTTTGCATTCATGCTTTTTTCATCTAGTATCTAAGTTAAATATAAGTAGAAAAATTTTTAATTAAATTAAATTTTTATAAATAGTTTCAATTAGTGCAATTTGGTTTTAAATGTTATGTCCCAATAGTTAAATTTAGAAGAATTTTATTTGGGTGTGCAAAATATCAATTAAAAGAAAAAAATATATATATGTTTGTGTCGTAAAAAAATCAAAAGAAATACAAAAAAAATCATTAAAAGCACATTGTTCGATTTTTACATTGTTTTGTTTTTTGAGATGCATTCGATTGATCGTGCTTGAAAACAAAATGTTTAATTTAAGATTTGCATTCCGTTTTTGGGATTAAGAAAACATTGTTTTAGTGTATTACTATTGTTTCGTTTGAATTAATATATGGAAAATTTTAAAACAATTTTAAGTTTTTGCTTTACCTGTGGATGAAGAGTGAAGATGTCAAAAAGAATTAACAAAAAACACATTTTTGTTTGAAAATATGGTCTTTCTGTTTTTGGGTCTTCAACCAAAATGTTGAATTGAGATTGTTATTAAACACTCAATAAAACGTATTAAAGAAAAAATACTAATTCCATTTTATTTTGAGTTTAAAAAGAAATTGTTTTAATTTATACAGAAAAAAGGTTAACTTTGTTTTCACTAGTGTGTGATTTGGATGAAATATATATATATTTTTTTAAAAGTGTTTCATTCTGTTTTCATTAAGTTTATACTTAATTTATCATAAAGGAAAAAGATTGCTTTATAAAAGTGGCAGTACATGAAAAATAAAGTATCCAATGATGTTATCGAAAGTATGAGTAGTAAGGATAACAGTGATCGAAGCATATTACCACAGTTAGAAACAGTCGAGTGTATGGTGGATTTTCCGGTTGTAGAAACCGTATGGATTTAAAGCAAAATATGAAGTGGAAAGTTAAAGGATTAAAGGCAATGTTCAATTGGGCATTTCGAACAACGAAGGTGTAATTCAGCAGCAGCAACTGATGTTCACAAATTAGTTCATCCAATACAGTTGGTTGATTAGTCAAGGGAATTGGAACACATAGACCAAATCTTCAATCAACAGTTATAAGTTAAGGTACTTACAGTAAATATATTAATTTTTTTTATTTATTCCTCGTTCCCCTTTGGAATGATAGGCTAGATTTTTTTCAGATAATAAGAGATTCCCAAATTTAGGATTCTGTGGGGATAAACGCTATCCCGTAGCAATATTATTAATATTATTTTGTACGAAAGGTCCATACTAACAAGCTGTTGAAAGAATATTCTAGTTAGGAATATTGTTTGCTGTATTGTTTTCCTGTTGTTGTGAAACAATTAAGGTGCTGAATACTTAATAAAACCTGGTGTTTGCTAACTAATCAGTGATCGAACTCGGAAGAGATTGGGAATTGCGTTTATCGAATTGTGAGTTAGGCCAATTCGAAGTAAGGTGTGAAAAACGTAACAGTATATTTTTAATCGATATTTACTATAAATTATAAAATTAAAAATTGACAACATAACATTAAAAATTCATATTCTATTTTTTGATGGTTGCGTTGTTTAAAAAACTTTGTAAAATTATATGAGAAACCATAGCAACTGCAATTCGTTATTCTTTTTACACTACATAGTTGTAAAAGAACCCCTTTTCACAGGTCATTAAGCGTGATGAAAATAGATTTTTCAATTGTTATCATAGAAAAAATTGTATTTCCTACGCGAGAAACATTTTACGTTCGTGAAATTGCCCCACTCGACGCTAACACGTCTCGTGAATAAATTTTCACTCACGAAAAAGCAGCGTTTTCATCTCTTGTAGCAAAATGTACTATTTTCAAATAATTTTTATTACAAGTTTATACTAAACGATGACACGTATTGTTTTATTTCCTTATTTAAATTGAAGCTTAAAGTAAAATTCAACAATTTTCTTAAAAATCAGTACTTTCAGTACATAATTTTAAAAATCAGTAAAAATCAGTACCGCATATGTCTATCAGTACAGAAGCTAGAAAATCAGTACTGTACTGATAAAATCAGTACGAATGGTCACTCTAAGCTATAACCCATTATTTAAAAACTACCATAAAAAATAAATAAAAATGTGTCTATCAACTCAGAACCCACGATGTTGTGGGTCTTAAAAGGTAGCGATGTGTTGTAGCGATACATATTGTAATGCAGATTTTATTTGAAAAAAAAGCCATTTTTATATTTTAAAAAATAAGCAATTAAAAATATTTCATTTATTATCTAATTAACAATCACAAATTTTGAGATCTCTTCTTATAAAAAATTTATAATCCTAACAAATAATATTTTTATGTTTAAAATCACTAAACATTAATTTTAACAGTATATTTATTGTATAATTTTCAGACATTTTTTAAATAATTCGATTTAAACGAATTTTCAAACATTTTTAAAATATATTATGTAACTTTATAAAAAATAATTTTAAAGTGATTTTATTTTTAAAATTGTTATTAATATGGATTATGAAAAAAATGGCAAGTTAAAACCGATTGCGAAAATTAAAATAACTGAAATCAAATAAGCATATTTATGAAAAAATTAAATAAAAACTCTTTAAATTTGTAGGAAACAGTTATAAACAAAAATAAATTATAAAACATAATTGGATAAATCACAACAGTGTCACATTCCCTAGATTTTCTTTAATGACAGTTTCCATAACAACTTGAAATACTGTTTGTACATTTGCAGTATCTGTAGCGGTTGTAAAATGGGGACATATAACTTTGCGATCATTATGATTACGTTGTAAAAATTTATTTTGTATAAACAAGGCAGCACGGTCGATATCCCTATCGGGACCTGTATAATCTGGAAAAAATAATCTCATCTGTCTTCCTGATCGCATTATTTTTTCACGAAATAAATCTAATTTATTTAAAAATAAAACAAATGAAGCCTCCTTAAACCAACGATTATTCACAATTTGTTCGAATAAGTTTAAACTTTCTTCTAAACGATTAACAGTAGGATCTTCCAGTAACGTCATATCGTAGCCACTTAATGATACAACAAATAGCACAGCACGAACATCTTCAAAACAATAAACCCACTTTTTACGCTGTGACCGTTGTCCTCCTACGTCATACATGGATATTATTGTATCGTTTACACGAAAGTTTGTCTCAATGATTCCATTTGTACGAACACGAGCTCTTAGAACATCGGTTGGTGTAGGCACATATTTCTCATCCACAATACGATCCATGTTTTCGAAAAGACTGTAAATAATAGAAATCAATATGAAATAAGGTTCTTATATATACATAAAAAAAAAATGTCAAAGAGATTTGTAAATATTTTGGAATAGATGTCGCCCGCAATAATTATGCAAAATTTCATTGTTTTCTTCTAATATTAAAACGAAAGATTTCTATGAAAAACGGGAAACCTAAATAGTTAGAGAAAATTTTTTTAGAAAACAGTATCTCAAGGGTAAATTGGTGATTCATAATTGTTTCAATAGAATTATTTATTAATCACGAACCATATAACCTATAGTTTGGTTAGATAGATAAAAGTAAATTAACTTACTACAAAGCTGAATCGTTTAATTCATAATCATATCCTCTGGCAACAGCTAATCTTACACCACGATCTTTCCATAGAACTTTCAATGCCGACCTTACTTTATCAATAATCCGGAATTCCATATCAAAACAGCTTGGACTTGCCAACGCTATCTCTGCATAAATTTTATTCGACAAATGTTCTAAATTTATACGTAACAATCCCATACCAGTTAGGACATATTTCATGGATGATAATAAGTTATCAAGAACAGTTGGACGAAATGCACATAGTTCACTGTGTGTAAAACCATCAGAATGGATTATTTTCATTTGTTTCACTAGAGTACTTTTGCCACTTTCCGCAGCACCTAATAGTAAAATTTTCAATATTCTTGGACGTTCCTTCGCCAATTGATCTAATTGTTTGTCGATTTCATCACTCTTACGTCTTGCTGCTGCAATTTGATCACGTTCAATTGTTAAACATGCACCCATGTGTAATATTATTTTGTTCTTTATTTAAATTATTTTTAAACATATTACCTAAAATATATAAAAATCATTTATTACACAAAACAATTAAACGAAATAAACTTTTCCATATAACTTACAATTGAAAGTAAAATTTTTATAATAAATTTCATTACACAAAATTTATTCAAATTTTTCTTTTTAAAATACTTAAACACAAAACACTATAATCAATCAAGTGAGAATATATATTAATTTATTATTGTTTAAATTTTCAATTGATTTTATTGAAAGTCAGAAAGTTAAAAAATTACTGTTAAAAAAACAATAAATAATAAAAAGAATGAAAAGTCGACGACCGTCGTTGATTTGTTTTAACTTCACACCAATACTACTACAAAAAATTGCACATGGGATCACGATCTCTAACAATATTTCTATGACTTGTGTGGATATTTGAATTCATATTATATTTAACTTTACTTTGAATAAATTATTTATATTTTTGAAACATTATTTAATTCATCTTTTTGTTTTTAAATAAACCCAACGCACATGGATTCCGAAAATAATACTATAATAAACTTATAATTAAAATAATAACAAAACAACACAACTTCAAATGCAATACAAGCATAAAAAACAAAATGAGAGAATACGAACTGCCCTTTGTTTGGGAAATTTATTTCAACTGTGAAGTTAGTCGAATTGGAGAATAATATAGGAAGTTGTCATAATAATAAAAGATTATTAAATTAATTATTTAAATTGTTGTACATTCAAATGATATTAATAAAAGCAATTTAGATTTAATTATTCTACTTTTTGAACATTATTTTAAATGATAAGATGTATATAAACATTTATCTTAAATTTTCGTTTTCAAATGTTGGCTATTCTGTGATATATAAACGATAAAATAATTTGAACAAACTTCATTCATAGTTTATCACAAAAAAAAAGAAAAAGTCCATTCAATCGAAAACTTTTAAAAATATAATAAAATTGATTTTAACTATAGGAAAGCTATTACATTTATAAATAAAGATGTCTCTATTTGATTCACTGTTATTTGGTGATGAAGACGATATATTTGGGTATGTAAATTTTATATAAAATTCATTTTTCTTATAAATGATGTATTTTTGACATTTCTTGAAATTTCGATTTGCTGTCCTAAAATTATGAAAATTCTATTATGTATTTAGCTTTTTTCACTATTATTTTGATTTTGACTGATAAATGTCTCGGTATTTATTAGTTTAAAAATTAAAAAGTAATGATCATTAATTTATAGAAACATGACAGTGAAAAAGTATGTAAACAACAGGCGGATTTTTTTTGAATACGAGAGTGAATTTTTTTTGATTTTTCTGTATATATTTGAATAAAAGTTGCATTTTGAATGTAATTTGAAAATTATCTTATATAAATATATTTGTCAAAATAATAGCAGTTTTTCGAAATCATGATTCAGACTTCACGTCTTGGCTAGACTGGAACCTTGGTTCAGTTGACATTTGCGCATGTTGTGAAATTTTCTGTTTCTGAAAACTCAACCAATATGAGTTTTTCTTGTAGCTTAATTTTCAACTTGTATTTTCAGAATGCATATGCGATCACTTCGACAAATGAATAATATGATGAGTTCAATGATGAATAATAATTTTAATGATATGTTCCGTGGATTTGAAGCTATAACCGGACCACCAGTCGGTATTTCAAATCAATTAGTTCCTAGAAATCATCATGCACTATTACCATTTCAATTTCCTGATTTAAATACAAATCGTTTGTTAATGTGCAATAGTATGCCAGACGCCGGCATGTCATACAGTTCAAGTAGTTATGTTTCAATGACTCGTGGACCTGATGGCAGACAACAAGTTTATAAAGCTACGTCAAGTGCACATACTGGTCCCGGTGGAATCTGTGAAACAAAAAAAACTGTTGAAGACTCACGTACAGGAGTTAGAAAATTGGCAATTGGGCATCATATTGGTGAACGAGCTCATGTGGTGGAACGACAAAAGAATGAATACACAGGAGAAGAAGAGGAAAATGTGGAATTGATTAATTTGGATGATGATGAGGCGGAATCGTTTGATAATGAATTTCAGGAAAAAGCTGGTCGTGTACTAGACAATGGCAATAGACGATATATTGGAAATGGCAGTCATGGTGCACAACTAGCACTACCAGCCCCACCTGCACCATCTACTTCGGCACAGATTAGTAACGCACATCCAATTAATAATGTGGCAAGGTAAGATTTTGTTTCGTTATAATTCATTAATTTATTCGAGATTTCTATGGTTTATTTTGGTTAAGTTAAATTTTTTTTTTTAAGTTAAAAGTTAAACTTGTTTGTCAAACACCAAAGCCGAACGTAATGGTGCAAGTTTTTCAATCCTAGCATTTTTGATTTTTTTTGTTTAAAGTTGTTTGTAAACAATTGCAAGCTTTTGAAATCTCTCCATATTCAAAAAAAGGTGAAAGCATATATTATATTTGAATAATAAAACTAATGCGTTTTGCCGAAATTCTACCTGGTCTGACTCGGTTTATAAACATTTAAGTTATGGTTACGACAATCAGTAACTTAATTGTTTTTCCGTTGCTTTCTCATGAACTTGTTGAACATGTGACAAAGAGGGTTAGGGACGCAGGAATCAATCCACACCGAACGGTCCCTTAATCCGTCACTCTGTGGCTTACAGACCTTCTATCACAGAGTGTTCATTGGCTGTTCCTTGAGCTCAAGAATTTTTTCGATTGGATCAATAAAGAAATTTAAAGCTCCTTCCGTAAAATTTTTCTTGCGGTATGCATGCTACGATGCTAATATCTCTGTGTACTCTTATATTTGTTTCTCTTATGTTTTTATAAAATAAGATCGATTAATAAGCCTGAAACCGTAGGATAACTGCCAGCTTGAGTATAGTTAGGTCAATAGTTGCCGATTATTTACAAAATACTGCTATACGATTCTGCAGACTTGGATAACTTTCCTACTGCTGACGATTTGATCCGTAGTGCTTTGAGTGATCTAGTTGGGGCTCTTTAAGACCAGAGCTCAGCAAATGTATTTCTAGTTGAAATTTAAGGATCCAGTCATTGTGATAACAAACACAGCGTCTCTTGTAGATGACGTTTTGTATAGTCCGTACCTCTTTCTGTATTCCTCTAGAGGTTCAAAGTTTGCAGGATGAATTTGTAGCACTTCACAAGACTGAATACTCATAGGATACCCAATCCGCAGCAGCTTTAATTTTCTGTCGTTTTCAAGAGCTTCTTAGATTCTGTAAAATCATAAAATCAATTTAGGGTCTACCACGCCATCTAAATCTTCCGTTGATTCAGGAGCTAATGAGATCATCACTAAAGATTATTATGAATAGTTTTAAGGGTGTCTAATTTTGTTCCCTTTTTGTTACCGTAACTAGATGGTTTAGGTGATTTGATATGAATAACGGTTGATTGATCAAGCTCTCCCATTTAAACTGTCTTGCTCACCAATTTTTCCAGAAAGATAACTTTCTTTCATGACCTGTTGGAAAAGCTAAACGGCTTATATTGATAACATACCGAATTCATGAAACAGAACATAAGGGCGAGCTTAATTGGTAGCAGAATTTTTGGTGTTATATCTCAACTACATTAAATATTGTAACCTCCCATCCGTTTTAGCTTATAAGTCAATTCACAGCGTAAGATGTTATCCAAAAAACAGCAACTATGATATAGAGTAGATTTTTCTTTCTAGAATATAAAAATTTATCAAGTCGTGATAAAACACAAATTGATCTAAGTTCTATGTGAAAACTTTTGTTAACAATTTTATCAGTTGACTTAAATTTTTTTATACTTAATTGACAACATTATCGGTTAACCACAAAAACATAAAAATTAACTTTATATTATACTTAACGATACCAAAATAAATCATTTGAAATTCATTATAAAAATATAGATGTGTGTTGTCAAATATTGTTAGATTTGTGTTGTTGGTATTTATGTGAATTTCCTCTGTTATCCCAGTTACATGCATTTTAACAACAAATCATTATCTCATATTGAAGATTTTGTTTGTTTTTTTAAATATCCTTTGCGAATAAATAAATTAAAAAACGTAATAACTTAACAATTAAACTCATAAAATAATATAACAGCGAACAATCAACGCCTGATGAGAGTACAAATGAATCGACACCAATAGTAACAATAATTGATGATGATGATGATGAGGAAGCGGCTGAAATTCAAACTTCAATAAATAATACAACACAACCTTCGATTACAATAACATCATCGCAATCGCCGAGCATAAATCGACGAAATATAGTCAGAAATAATGTTAAAACACGACGACCATTGAGATCGCCGGCATCGTCCCCACTTGCATCGTCATCATCGTCGAGCCATGCAACATCGACAAGGTTTGTTTTCATTTACATTTTTTTGTTTTATTATTTTGTTTGCTTTTTTTAAATTTCTACTACTGTACTACTTACACACTTCAATTACATATTTTCAAGATATTTACAATAGAGTTAATTATTTAGACTAATCAACGTATATAATTTTTGTTTGATTTCCTACTACCATTATTCAGCTAAGACTTAGAAAAAGTTTTCTTTGAATGATGAATAGTATTGTTTTTTTTCTGTTCCTTTAACAAAGTGTTATAATATAATAGCATTTTCCTTTTTTTTTAACAAAGTAATCCAAGGCCTAATTGAATGTCGCCTATAAAGGCTTTCTTGCTTGAAGTTTTCGTACTTGCAGATTGATGTGTGTGTGTGTGCCCAGCACATGTATATTTGACTGGAACTGACTATATCTGACTGGAACTGACTTAAACTGTGTTTTAAAAAATATAAATAATTGATTTGTTTTCAAAATATGACGAAAGCATTTTCTAGAATTCAGCTCCACGTATGAAAACTGTGACAGCCCCGCGTACTATAGGTTCTGTAATCGGCATACAAGTTAACGTGAGATATCATATACCACTTGCAATTGCAGTGGCATAGGACTAACCAAGGTGATATGTTAGGCGTGCTGTTCAATGAACTCCATTTAGTCGACGGTAGCACTCTCAATTTAAGTTATGGAGTATTCCTTCATGGGGTTACGGTTCGTTATATGGGAGCCGCCCCCTGGGGTTGAGGGTGGGTTCGTTGGAAAGCTTAGGTGGTGGGGGTAATATGTTTGTAGATATCTTAGGCCGGAGGGGTGGGGTTTAGGTTATTTGAAATAAAGCATTTTAAGATATAATATTTTATGATATATTATTTTATTTTTCACTCTCTTCTGCGACCAAGGTTGGCAAATATCATGATATTTATATAAATATCAAAATATCCGATATATATCAGATATATATCCGATATATATCAAGTTCTGATATTTATTTTTGAATCAGTTGTTTATCTTAAATATAATACAATATGTGGCCCTTTCCACGCTCCTTCGTTTCTTACCTCTTCACCTATAAACTAAATTCAAATATGGCAACTTCAATTCAGTTTTTATAGGCAATTTATCAAGCCTTTCGTCTATATATTCGATTGCACAAGTCCGAGAATACGCTCGCTCACTTTGTCTTGTTTATTTTGTCAAGTTGCATTATCAATACCCATACAAGTTTGTAGAACTACTCCATTAATGGTCCATTACCGGCGACCAGTAATGCAACAATGGTCGAGTACTGGCAACCATAACTGGACCATTAACATAATGTTACTGGATAATACCTTCGAACAATAAATGACTGCCGTTCAAGGGCCAGAGAAAAAAGTCAGCAATGGCCCATACAAGGAAGTAATGGTCAATTTCTGGCGACCAAATATTTCAACAATGACTCGGTACTGGCAACCACGACTCACAGTGCTGGTAACTATGACTCGGCCACTAACATAATTTTATTTGTTGATAATTTCGACTGCCATTTATTTTCCAGAGAAAAAAACAATATTGAGCCATACAAGGTTGTACACTGTACAGCTGACCCAGTAACGGACAAATAATGTTGACAAGTATTGCAGCAATGGCCGAGTACTGGCAACCATGACTGGGCCATTAAAAAGTATCTTATGTTTCAATTTAAATAAATTAAATACAAAATAATTATAATAACATAAAAATGTCCTAAGAAAAAAATTTAAAACTTATACCAACCTGGACAACTATAGGTGAAATTTTGCAAAATATATATTTCTAAAATGGATATTACTCTAGTGAATTTTAGCCAAATGACAAAGATCGGCCAGCTCATGGTTCAGTACTGGCCCAATAACAATAGCCAAGTAATGTTAACTATTGGCGTGCATTACTTGGCAATTTAAAGTAAAATAAACAGGCTATTTTTTATAAACCGTAGATCGGGTGATTCATGGATCTATAGTTATGGCTCAATAACAATAGCCAATTACTGTTTACCATTCTTGGGTCAGTGCTTGGCCATTCACAGTTAACTAAATACTGGCTATTTTAGTACTGGCATAATAATAAAAGTCGCATACTGTTAACCATTAATGGACCAGTGTTTGCCCGTATTTGAAATTCTGGAAAATCCTGCTAAAGTAGTAATTCCATTCTACCACACCATTGGTGGAGTTTCTAAACTGAGATTGAAATGCATATTTTGAAAATGGTGTAATTTCAGCTAAAAGCGCCATTACAAACGGAATGAAGTCTGAAATAATTATATTTAAGTAAGGAAGTATATGCTTCTTCTCTTTGGTGGTTCTTGAAACGTTTACCTAAAAATCAATGGTCAAGCATACATTATCTAGGTGATAAGGTGCATCTAAAGACATGTTTCTCAAAGAAATGTCTGCTTCGATAAAAAAGTTTCCTAACTTCTACAGGTTACTCTTGTTTAAGATCGACTTCCAGTTTGTGCCAAATTTCTACAACAACGGCAATAGTCGTTTTATATTTTGGAGTTCGGTCTAAAGCGACTGCTATGGTCTTTAGATAATAAAGCATATGTTTAGCATGCATTACAATATTTATGTCATAAGTTTAGTTATGTCAGCTTTATGGTCTTATTCTTGGCATAGCCATAGAGAAACATATATAGAGAGAAATAACCTCTATTCACACAAATTGTATATAGAATACTGATAATACAAATAAAAGTACAACCAGAGATGAAGGGTTAGGCAATATACAAATTTTACAAATTTTGTATTGCATTCTTTCTGTCTTATATGAAACAATAAACAAAGCAAATCAAAATAAAAAAATGAGAATTTATATTTGAAAGAGAAATATTTCTTTTGCTTTATTTTCTATTTTACTTTATTTTCTATTTTACTTTTACTTAAATACGAAAAAATACGATAATTATAAAATAGAAAATTTTTGGAATTTTGAAAAAGTTTGATTTTATTTAAGTTTCACAATATTTTTGGAATTTGAAAGAAATATGAATTTGTGATTTTGTAATATTTTCTCGAAACGCTAAATGGAGATGATTTTGAGTAGTTTGCTGAGTGTATCATCTTTTCACTAAATTATGTTAATTTTTGATCTGTTATAATTTTCCGGCAACGTATTGATGTTTCGTGTTAGTTTTGAAATAAATTTCTAAACAGAGATAAAAAGTACTTATACTTTAACAAATCAAAATAAAAAAAGAGAAATATTTATATGCATTTGAAATTTCTTTTGCTTTATATTCTATTTTACTAATGAGACAACAAAAAATACGATGATAAAATACAATTAATAATTTAAAAAAAACTCGCATGGATTAGTGTTTCCTTTGAAATGTTTATATAAAGGTTTTTAGAATTCATTGATAATTTTGGTTTGTTTTTGTAAGTTAAAAATGGTCAAAATAATTTTTCAGTTTTTGAAGAATTTGGGTTACGCGTTGTTGTTGTTGGCTACATAGATTGATATTTGATTTATTTTTCATCTTTCAAATGCACTTTAACCATATGTTTAGGTTGTTGACTTTAGCCAATTTTTTTTGGTCAGAAATTGATTTAATTTGATTTGGTTGTGTAGGATAAAAATATTTTTAAATTTCAAAATCTATGTATTAAAATTTGTATCAATTTAATGTTTTAAATTTGAATACATGAGTTCTAAAAGAATAGATTATGAAATTTAAAAATATTATTTTCCAATAATTTGTCTTATGATAACTTTAAACAAATTGGGTTTAAAGTAGTTATGCGGTTATGTGTTCTAAAAACTTTTTTACTTTATATGGCTCAAAAATACATTTACCTTAAAATTAATGTTTAATCATATCAAAGCGATACAGTAGATCGTTGTTTGTGATATAATTATAACACCTGCAGCCAAATTCTGTGACTGTGAAGTGGTGAAGTGTTAAAAATTTCTTTATTTCGATTTTATCACCAAATTTTTATCATTTTAACATTTTTTGCGATTCTATATGCAATTTATGTGCGATGTAAGTGTTAAAAAATCTTATAGTAAGTAGGCGACTCACTAAATATCAAACGTCAATGCATAAAATTTTCATTGATTGTTTTATTTAATAGAATTATTATAAAAAATCCTTTATTTATTATTTTCAAAATAAATTATTTTTTGTGAACAAAATATAATGGTTGAGCGAAATTAATTTTTAATTGGATTAAATAAAAGATTTGTTCAATTAATTCGTGCCGTCAGTTATGCAAAGACATATTTATGAGAAATGCTGAAATAAACGAGATGTCAAGTATATTGCTATTTTTTGCAGATAAGACTTATTTTGACTCTAGTGGGGTCATAATTAAAGTTCTAATCTAACAACAGGAATTTGTTCCTCTATTGCTCAAGAAATATAGATTTTGAAAGAATTCTATAATCGTCTTCCATTACAGACGGATAGAAGAGAAGTTTGGTTATGAACTGATTGGTCTGATCTCGTTGTTTTTTATAAATATCTTCATCAGTAGAGTTCGGATGAAATCAAATCCATTATGCCTGCAAACAGTCAAACTGTTGAGATCCCTCATTCACAACTGTCATATAGTGACATAATGCAGAGGGATTCCTTTGTTTGCGAAATGAAATCGACTAGCTGATAGATACGAAAATTTAAAAACAATTCCTGGAACACGAGGATATCACTCATACATTCCTACAAATGATGGATCAATCTTAGCTAGACGTTATTCTAACTCTACGGAATTTAGTAATGTAAAATTAAATAAATGATAAAAAATGTGTAAAATATTTATTTTGAGTTAAAATTAAAAATTTATTATAAAAACATATATGTAAATCCAAAAAACACTGTTCATTTTTTAACTCCACTTTTTTTATAAGGCGTGTTGCAATAAAATTAATAAAAAAAAACAAATCGAATTGGAATTTTTTACCGTTATGTTTCTAAAAGAAAGTGTTCAAGGTCATATAATGTGAATTATTATTTTGCTCTGTTTAATACATACATTTTGAGTTATATAACATTAAAATCAGTCCAGTAGTTTTGACTGTAGAGCCATTTCAATACACCAGGGTCGAGCAATTTCTTGATTTTTCAACACCCTGTATCTTAGACAGGGTTAAAAAAAAACTAAAAACGCAGAAAACTTTTGATTGATGTCAACGAATTCTAATTATACAAAATTAAAACCTCATTTCCAGACCTTGCTGATTTCACGTGTTTTTCACCCGGCATTAAAAATATGTTTCTCCTCGACGCCTAATAAATTCATTTTGTTAAAATTTTATCCGGAACTCCAAGAATTCCCATTGCAATAGGTAGATTTTATATGAAATCTACCTAAAACAAGCAGCTCAAAGGATAAACTTATATCATATTATTTAGAACATCAGCAGCCAAATTCTGTAACTGTGAAGCGGTGTAGTGATAAATTTTTTATCACTTCACCATAAAAAAATCTAAATTAGTGAAATGTTAAAACTGAAAAGTTAACACTGACTTTTGGTTAGTGATAAAATAAAATGAATTCTTTTGTTGCTAACGCCATTATGTCAAAAAACACAATTACACCAATGTGATTTGTTTATTTAAGATTTCAAAATAACATCAAAAATTTTTTTTCAAATTTAACTTCGAAAATATTTAAATATAGTTAAATTGATGTTTAAATTGTGTTATTCAAAATGATTGGTATTTATGTGTTTTAGACCGTAGTTCGGAATAAATATATCTTTATGTATATACGTATATACAGTCAACTAGATTTACATTTCATGTATCAAAACGCTCATGTTTGTGTTAGGTTTATGTATTGTTTTCTTGAACTTAAAGGTTAGGTTTATGTATTGTTTTCTTAACTTAAAATGAAACTGGCAATTACAAATAATGCAAGAGCACAATACCATTGAAGACGTCATCGGTCTCTATCTGAACACTTATGCAGAAGTGTGTTCAGAATATTGTTAAAAAGATCGACGTCTGCTATCGTAGTCGTGATGAAAATTTGCCAAATATTACTTTTTATCCAGAACGGTAATATAACATACTTCTAATGAGATATTATAGAATTCTTTCAAAATCTATATTTCTTGAGCAATAGAGGAACAAATTCCTGTTGTTAGATTAGAACTTTAATTATGACCCCACTAGAGTCAAAATAAGTCTTATCTGCAAAAAATAGCAATATACTTGAATTGGTCATTTCAAAAACCTCATAAGTCACTCAATTAGAATTTTTCAGAAATCAATAAAAACTGTTTCATATACAAACAAATGAGTTTTAAAGGACTTTTTTATGTTTAATTTAGTATTTGAGTGGTGAAAAATTAAAATAGCGAATAACCTATACGATTTATTAATAGAAATAATGAAAAAAACCTGAAAAACAGTTCTTGACTTATGTTGTTTTAGCAAGAAATAGGGTTAGTGGTATAAAGTTTAATCAAAAAAATTCGTAGTAATCATATTTTTTATTGCTTATTATTGAGAATTACACTTAAAAATAATCTTATTAACATTTTACATGTATTAATTTGTCATGTTTTAATATCTTTATGGTACATAGTCATATTCTCCAACATTTTTAATTATGAGTTAATTCATATATAATAGTATAATACGTATATAATTCATATATAATTCATATATAATACGAATCCTCATAAAGAGGACGAGTGTCATGGGTCCGTACCTGAGGGTCCTCTCGTCCTACGCAAGGATGCAGGACTGCTATCGCTATCGACTTACGTGGTTTTTACCCAGAATACGCATCTCCCTTTAAGGAACCATTTTCTGCAAAAAAAGCATGTTGGTAAAAAATGTGACTTAAGAGGTTTTTGAAATGACCGATTCACTTGACATCTCGTTTATTTCAGCATTTCTCATAAATATGTCTTTGCATAACTGACGGCATGAATTAATTGAACAAATCTTTTATTTAATCCAATTAAAAATTAATTTCGCTCAACCATTATATTTTGTTCACAAAAAATAATTTATTTTGAAAATAATAAATAAAGGATTTTTTATAATAATTCTATTAAATAAAACAATCAATGAAAATTTTATGCATTGACGTTTGATATTTAGTGAGTCGCCTACTTACTATAAGATTTTTTAACACTTACATCGCACATAAATTGCATATAGAATCGCAAAAAATGTTAAAATGATAAAAATTTGGTGATAAAATCGAAATAAAGAAATTTTTAACACTTCACCACTTCACAGTCACAGAATTTGGCTGCAGGTGTTATAATTATATCACAAACAACGATCTACTGTATCGCTTTGATATGATTAAACATTAATTTTAAGGTAAATGTATTTTTGAGCCATATAAAGTAAAAAAGTTTTTAGAACACATAACCGCATAACTACTTTAAACCCAATTTGTTTAAAGTTATCATAAGACAAATTATTGGAAAATAATATTTTTAAATTTCATAATCTATTCTTTTAGAACTCATGTATTCAAATTTAAAACATTAAATTGATACAAATTTTAATACATAGATTTTGAAATTTAAAAATATTTTTATCCTACACAACCAAATCAAATTAAATCAATTTCTGACCAAAAAAAATTGGCTAAAGTCAACAACCTAAACATATGGTTAAAGTGCATTTGAAAGATGAAAAATAAATCAAATATCAATCTATGTAGCCAACAACAACAACGCGTAACCCAAATTCTTCAAAAACTGAAAAATTATTTTGACCATTTTTAACTTACAAAAACAAACCAAAATTATCAATGAATTCTAAAAACCTTTATATAAACATGTCAAAGGAAACACTAATCCATGCGAGTTTTTTTTTTAATTATTAATTGTATTTTATCATCGTATTTTTTGTTGTCTCATTAGTAAAATAGAATATAAAGCAAAAGAAATTTCAAATGCATATAAATATTTCTCTTTTTTTATTTTGATTTGTTAAAGTATAAGTACTTTTTATCTCTGTTTAGAAATTTATTTCAAAACTAACACGAAACATCAATACGTTGCCGGAAAATTATAACAGATCAAAAATTAACATAATTTAGTGAAAAGATGATACACTCAGCAAACTACTCAAAATCATCTCCATTTAGCGTTTCGAGAAAATATTACAAAATCACAAATTCATATTTCTTTCAAATTCCAAAAATATTGTAAAACTTAAATAAAATCAAACTTTTTCAAAATTCCAAAAATATTCCAAAAATTAGAATAAAATCAAATACTTAAACTTTTTTAAATTCCATTAATATTCCAAAAATTCTTAAAAATCCAAACTTTTTCCAAAATTCTAAAAATATTATAAAAATCATAACAAAATCAAAAATTGAAAAATACCAAAAACATTCCAAAAATTAGAATAAAATCACATATTTAAACTTTTTCTAAATTCTAATAAAATTCCAAAAATTCTTAAGAATTCAAAGTTTTTCCAAAATTCTAAAAATATAGCAAAAATTATTACAAAATCAAAAATACAAACTTTTATCAAAATTCCAAAACTAAACCTTCTAATTCCTAAACCAATTCATAAAAACATAAATTTTTTTTTCCAAAAAATTGGCTAAAAAAATCAATGAAATCATTTTTGACACGCTTGACATTATTTTTTTGACAATCTTATAATGCCATAATTCTCTATAATAATAATATATTTTCATGCATACATATTATTAATTTTATTTTTTTCCAAAAAATTGAGTAAAAAAATAAATAAAAATCTTTCTTTTGACACACTTGACAACATTTTTTTGACAAACTTATAATGCAAAAATCTAGATTTTGGTCTCCCATACCAATCCCGACCATCAAGATTTCTCCAAATTCAATGTTCCTACTCGTAATCACTTAAAATGAACGTTTTTTAAGCAAAAAATATGCAAATTTCCTTGTTTTGACACACTTGACGATTTTTTTGACACGCTTCCGGTACAGCTATCGAACACATCGTCCTTTCGGCTCTTCCCATTGAATAATCCTATTTTTAGAAAAAAAAAAATTTCAAATCCGTTCAGCGGTTTTCTAGATTTCGTAGGTTGTGACGGACGGACGGCGGACGGCTGGCCGACAGACAGACATACATTTTTGTTTGTTGCTTTTTTAGAATCAGTAGGTCCTAAAACGTCGAGAAATGCCAAAAAAGCATGGGTAAGAATTTCACTTTGAGCTCATGAATGTAATCTCAGGTCTTTCAGACCGAAGTAATTATATCAAACACGACCAAATGAATCAATTTAAATCAAACTCTGACCAAACTAAATTGATATATTCTAAAATCTAAAGTCATCGACCTAGGACAATAAAAACTTAATATAGTTCAAATCCATTTAAAAAAAGATGAAAAAATAAATAAAAAATCTTGACAACAAAACAAACAATTCGTATCCCAAATAACAAATTCAATCATTTGCTTCTTCAATATACAAAAACAAAAAATTATCATCCCAACACAATCCTTAAATTATATATTTAAACACTCATACATACGAGTACTTAAATTATCAATGAATGAAATTATATTTGTTAAATATAAAAAACTATCATCTCAATACAATTCTTAAATTATATATTTAAACACTCATACATACGAGTACTTTTTTTTTATTTTCTATTTTATAATTATCGTATTTTTTCGTATTTAAGTAAAAGTAAAATAGAAAATAAAGTGAAATAGAAAATAAAGCAAAAGAAATATTTCTCTTTCAAATATAAATTCTCATTTTTTTATTTTGATTTGCTTTGTTTATTGTTTCATATAAGACAGAAAGAATGCAATACAAAATTTGTAAAATTTGTATATTGCCTAACCCTTCATCTCTGGTTGTACTTTTATTTGTATTATCAGTATTCTATATACAATTTGTGTGAATAGAGGTTATTTCTCTCTATATATGTTTCTCTATGGCATAGCTGAACCAGATTACCACGATTTGGCACGCGTTTTGCGGGCAGTGCTGCAACAGTTTTTCAAATTTTAGGTAGGAATAGTTAATATTTTCTTTTTTATAAATATCATGATACATATCAGGGAATAAATATCGTGATATATATCAATGATATATATCGGATATATATCATTGATATATATCATGCCAACCTTGTCTGCGACCCTGCAGACTTTCGATAAATAGCACCCCCCCTCTTTCAACACCACACCCTCCCTCCTCTTCCGCCGCACCCATCCCTTCATCCACCTAACCTAACCTTTTTTATTTAATTTTTATTATTGTTATAATTTGATAGCTCTCGTGTTAATATACTTATATTACTTATACTTATACTTATTATACTTAGATTATTATTAATAAATACAAAAATCAAATTGTCAAAATTTTGAAATTCGTTTTAGGTTTTAGAACAATTCTGGAAATTTTCTATGTTAAGTCTATGGAGAACCCAACCCCCCATAACTCCTAAATCCCACCCCTCCGGCCTAAGGCACCTACATATATATAACCCCCACCACCTTAGCTTTCCAACGAACCCACCCCCAGGGGGCGGCTCCCACATAACGAACTTGCAGGGTTCATATGATTTAAATCACTAGATTTTTTTAATTAAATCGCTGATTTAAATCAAAATTTACAAAAAAATAAAATGCTAAATAAATTATGAAACACCAATTTTGAATAAAAAATCCCAAAAATTTCCTTGCAGTAGGTACCACTAAGTTATTGAAATTTATGCGCTTTTTTGCAAAACAACTAAAGTCAAGTTTACACAATGTGAGCTACTGGTGTGCCAGTAGACAGTAGCTCGCTTGTTCACTCGCTTAAAAAAATTGCACAGTAGCTGTACTCATCTGTACTGTTCAGTGTTCACACGATGACAGTTACTTGCCAGTTATATGCGTGTTGATTTTGCGTTGTTTTTCTTTTTAAAAAAATTTGACAGAAAAATAACCAAACTCAGCTAATATTCGATGTTTTATAACATTTTTTAGTTAAAAAATCAAATAATTTACTGTCGACATCAACCGAATACAATACGCACATATTTTTCAATGTGGAGGGGAAAGGCGACTGGCAAGTAAAAACCAAATATGTTGTAGTAACTCGCCTGGTAGTTTCTAGTCCCTCGCACATTCGAGTAGCTCGCCTTATGTGTTCACGTGATGCCAGTAACTGTACTCCATTAACTCGTCTGCTCAACTCTGCATGTTTACTCGCCACGTGTAAAGTAGGCTTAACTGTTTTCGTTATCTGCGAATTATCATTCCTTTTAGTTTTAAATTTTGTGGTAACATTTTTTTCTATTTGTTTTGAGTTTTGACTGAGAGAACATGAAATAAAAGGTAACTGAGTATTTTGTACCGCCGTACAAAACAAACTAACAGAAATAAAATTTCGGCCAGTGTGATTTGCAAGTAAATTTGAACGCAGAACAAAAAAGAATTTTGCTCACAGATACAAAATGGCCCTGAAATCTTGCCATGCTGCGGTTCTAATTTCACCCACCGAAATGTATGATAAAGAAATGCTAACGTACAAATTTGTACATATTATATTGAAGAAGAGTTTCCTATTTCGTTCTTGCCAATCTATTTTAAATTTCAAGGACAAATTGAACCATTTTCTGGTGCAATAATGAGAGAATACGTAATTACATCGATGACCAATTTAGATTAATGGAAATCGTTTATAACATTGAATCCGACAGGGGTTTCTAAACTCAGCGAAGAAAAAATGTATCAACTCTTAGCTGAAGTTTATTTAATAAATATAATAAATTTATATTTTTCTGCACTTAGCTTCAATTATAGTACAATTTTTTATAAAAATAGTGAACAAATCAAAAAAATCGATTTTTTTGATTTAAATCAGATTAAAATCAAAAAAATCGATTTTTTTGATTTTTTTAACGAAAATCAAAAAATATATGAACCCTGCGAACTTGTGCCCTTCACGGTGCAGCGCTATTCCTTGCTCGAAGATATGACCCTCCATAACTATATTTTTTTTTTTTTTAATAAAATGTGTTGTGTGAATATGAAAGCTTTAATCTAAACTGAATAAATAAGCTGGCCAACTTATCCGGATCGATCCTGGAAAAGCCGGATTTTGAGTTCGAAAATCGGACGAAAAATACTCCGGACTGGGTTTGACCAAATATACGCAAAATACCCAGTTTTCGTGGAACGAATTCGTTTTAAAATTTTAAACAAATAACGAAAAATAAAAAGCGAAAAAATTAGAGGATTTTCAAGCAATTACTTTTTAAAAAACATTTAAATTTAAATTTTAACGATTCTGCATTGATTTATTTATAAATACTAAAGCTCATGACGCCTTAACTGCTGTAATTTTCAAATTTTCAAAAATAAAATAAAATTTGATTATCGGTTTATAAACAAATAATGAGTATGGTTATCAAAAACGTGGTATCATGAACGCCAAATGGCAATACCGGTCGGTTAACTTCTGTTAAAAATAAAAAACTAAAGACATAACTATAAACGTGTTTAAAGCAAGATGTGAGTGCAATAACAAAATTCATGAAAATAAATCGATTCGTTCAACCTATTGCGAACGCATATTTTTCGACAGTTTTTTGCAAAAATTTCGTCTGGGTCGAACGAAATGTGCGGCGATCGTTTTCATTATTTTTGCTCCGAATCGTTGACGTTGAATTGACATCGGGTAATTTCGTATCCATAGAAAATGACGCATCAAATCGCAAGGTTATTAAAATGTTTCCTGTACTTCTGTGATGGTTTTTCTGTTAGAAGGCATCAAAAACTAAACAAACAAATTTCATTCGACCACACTTAATTATTTAAGTGCATGGTGCCAATGGTTACTGGATATTAAAGTTTTCATGTGTGTTCGACTCATTGAAAAACCAACATGGAAAGATGTTGAAAATGCAATTATGTAGGTGATGGAACGCAAATATTTTGATGTGAAAGACGCTGATAAACCTTTTGCACAATTTGCCTGTTTGGAGCAAAATTAAAATGAAGCATTACTACCATGTGCATCGTCTACTAAAACAAAATGGATAAATTATTTTCGTCATTTTGCTGATCGATCGCATACTGTACAAAGAACTGGCGACAGTAATCGAATTCGCTTCGACAATTCCAACATGTAATGTACCTACTGAGGGGGTATTTTCAAGATAAACGACATTTGGGCGCTAGCAAAAGGAGCACAAAAATTGAAAACGTTCGGGCTCGAGTTATGGTCAAGTACAACTGGCAAGAAAAATATTCTGAATTTCACAACAAAATCAAGAATGACAGATTTTTTTTTTAACAAAATACGTCAGGTGGATAAATACCGTGTAAAGCCAGAAGATTTATTCCATTCTCCGGATACCAAGGTGAACGAAACAGCTGAAGATGGCAGTTTTGATTAGTTTTAGTAACGACAAGGGCGTGATTTTCAAATCATATTTTTTTTCAGTAACTTCTAACAATAATCGAGGAATATGCTACTATCTGGATTATTGGCAGACCTATTTTAGTTCTGTTCCTGTAAAGTGTAAGTTTTTAAACATTTGTTTTTCCACCAAGTAATCACTTTGAATACACTTTCTCGTCGGAGACCGTCAATAATTGAATTTCAACCAGAGTAATAATTAATGTGAAATCGCGATAGATTTGCCCGTGCGGGGGGTAAAGGCTTGAAACCACATACAACGGAAACAGAAACCGAATTTCATACAAGTTTTACAGAAACCGAATTTTTATCTGTCAAATTTGTATGAAATTCGGTTTCTGTTTCTGTTTCCGTTGTATGTGAATGCCCGGTTTTACACAGGTTAAATTGAAAACAAAAATTCAAAGTTGCAAACTATAACAAGAAACCATCGACGAGAAGAGCCGATTGACGTACAAAATTTATTTGTAAAGCAGGCTACAGACCTTCAATCAATTTGTCATATCAATTGTAAACGAAATAAAATTTAGGGGATTTTTACACTAAATTTTATTTCGTTTATATATAGTACTAAGCTGTAAGCCCATATATAGTACTAAGCTGTTAAAACTGAACATCGGACTTCGGCGTACATTCACACACACTTTCATACTGGCAGATGTTAACAGGCCTAAAATAGGTGCTGATTTCCTCTCGAAGTATGACATTATTTTGGTCGACCTCAAAAATCGGAAGTTAATCGATTCAAAAACATCTCTTCATGTGAATGCAATTATCACTAATTGTAATAAGCCTACTCCTAAACATTTCAGCGTCGACAATCATATCAGCACTCTTCTTAAAAAGTTTTCGTCACCTACCGAGGCACCAAACTATGGCCTCCCAAGTAAGCACAATGTAAAGCATTACATTGTGACTAATGGAAGACTTCCATCCATTAATCCAAGATGTTTGGACCCGACGAAAATCAAAGGTGCAAAGACCGATTTCGAACATATGGTCAACCCTGTATTTGTCGCCCTTCTAATTCTCCAGTTTCCTCTCCTTTGCACATGGTTCAGAAAAATGACAAGGGCTGGCGACCTTGTGGAGGCTACATACAGCTTAATGCTGCTACTGTTCCGGATAGATATCCCATCTCCAATATACAAAATTTTTCCTTGCAACTAGCAGGATGCAAAATTTTTTCAAAAATAGATCTGGTGAGAGCTTATCACTAGATACCTATGGCAGATAAGGATATTCACAAAACAGCTATAACTACACCTTGTGGATTGTTCGAGCTCAATCGTATGCCTTACGGTTTACGAAACTCAGTACAGACATTCCAGCGCTCCATCAACGAAGTAACAAAAGAACTGGATTTCGTCTTTGTCTATATAAATGATATCTTCATAGCTAGCCGCTCCGAAGCAGAACATCTTCTGCACTTGGAGAAACTTTTCACTCGCCTAACCGAATATGGCATCAGCATTAAAGCTTCAAAATGCATCTTCCAAAAATCACTTGATTTTTTAAACCACTGTATTTCGGAAAACGGAAAACTCCTATTGAAAGATAGAGTTACTGCCATCTCCAACTTTCAAGCTCCAACATCAAGCCGCCAAATACAGCAATTCGTAGGTATGGTGAATTATTATCACCGCTTCATACCACGGTTAGCCGAATTGTTAGCGCCTATTCACGATCATTTGGCATCACTGAAAAAAAAGGCAAGAACAAATCGAATTTTTCTTGGTCAGAAGACTGTAACGAGTCTTTCATAAAGGTCAAAGAATCTTTTGCCGCTACTACACTTTTAGCACATCCGTTGGACAACGCACAGTTCAACATAACATCAGACGCTTCGAACACTGCAGTCGAAGCTGTACTACAACAGTACAACAATGGATGTTGGGAGCCACTGGCATTTTTCTCCAGGAAACTTGCTTCTAACTGAAGCAAAATATTCCGCATTTAAAATAGAGCTACTAGCAATCTATCTCGCAATTAAACATTTTCGCTATTTTGTCAAAGGTCAAACTGCCTACAAAACTTTAAGAAGTCCACGACAACTACATCATCTAGATTTCATCGCACAGTTCACTACAGACATACGACATATCAAAGAAAAAGACAACGTCGTCAGTGATTGCTTATCACGTCTGGTGAAGATTCTTCTACTGAAATATATACTTCTACTTCCAACTTGAAAGACTTACCGAAATTGCAACAGGAAGATGATGAACTTAAGAAATTGATTGATCCTGACAAATCGTCAATATCATCAAAAGTTAAGCTTAGGCTTATGCAATCATCATAGCAGCAAAGACAACATCTGGTGCGAGACATCTTCTGGTTATAATCGACCATACGTCCCACATGACACAGCATCAGAAAAACGATTAACGATAACTTGCATGGTTTATCACATCCTGGCATACGTGCAACGCGAAAATTAATTACATCCAAGTACTTTTGGCCTCGAATGAATGTTGACACAGGGATATGGGCTAAATCTTGTGAATGAAAAAACACGACGATCGGCATCGACAAGTTGAAACCAGCCTATAGCATCTTGTCCGCAGACAAAAGCAATACACAACACAACAACAAACGGGTACATTTTAATTTATAATCGAGCGAAATTCACAAATTTTGATCTGGTGGGGAGTTCTTGTAGCGGTAACACTCGGCGAAATCAGCACAAAATATTAATAACGACAACACAAATCAACAGAAGTTGATAAAAGAATTATTTTGTTAAAGGTCACAATGACAATCACTCTATCACTTATACAAATAAATAATAATTGATTAAATTAGATTTTCAAGTGAAACTCAATTAGAAACTAAAATGTATGCAAATGTTTTTCTTGACATACTAAACGTTTTTAAACACTTACAATTCAGTAATCGAGCCTTGCTTTTAGAAACAAAAATCGGATCAATAGTTTTCGTTGGTCGTGACAGACGGCCAACCGGCAGATAGATAGACACATTCTTTTTGTTTTACTTATTTAAACTCCTTGTGTCCCAAAATGTCGAGAAATGCCAAAGGGTTTAAGATTTAAAAAATTGTCTCATAAATGCAGTCTAAGACTAAAGTAATTCGTAATTCGCTCAAAATCTGTTTTATTTACTAATTTAATCATCATAAATATCTACATCTAATCAATTGGAAATCAATCAACTTAAACTTTATTTTCAGTTTTTTACAATCACATTTGATATGCGTTATTGTATAGAATCATATAATAAATTGTAATTGTAACTCTAATTTTATAATTGTTCTTTACCTGATAACTTCTTGTTAGCCCTCGAACGGTTTTCAACTCGCCAAGCAACATGAAAAATAAGTTTGTCATTTGTTTTTTCGATACTTCCAAAAAAACACTTTTGATAAATTTTAGATTGTTTCGATTATCTAAACGAGTTTATTACTTATCGATGAATACTAATTGTCAAAAATAAACTAATTTTTCTATAAATTATAATTTTAACCTTATTCTTTAACACACAAATTAATCTTTTTCTACATTTGTAATAAAATAAAAGAAATAGAGTAACATTCTGATTAACTGGCGCCCTAACTAGTAAATTTATTGTAAACGTTTCTTTTGTATAATTTAATAATAATTTGATTTTCTTATTTATTTCAGTATTCATTCTCATCCATACAACACAAACATTCGTCGTCCTCAACATCGTGCTATGAAAGGTTCGTATCATCAACACAATCCAGGAAAACATTAATCGGATACAAAAGTTTTAACGTAAACAATTCTTATTCACATTAAAATTTAAAAATATTTTTTGAATTCTTCGCTATCTCTCTTAAAAATTTACGTTATAATAGTGGATTAGTTTTTTCCTTAATTTTATAATTATTTTTAAATATATTTAATTATGAAATTTTAAATTAATATAAAACGGAATAAAAGAAACCTTGTGTTTTGTTTTTATGTTTCTAGCAATTAATTTATTAGTAATATAAACATAATTGTGTCTATTCATATATTCTCAAATTTTTAGGCTTTAAGATTTTAGAGATTTAAAACAATGAATTGTAATTATTTTTTGCGTGTGTATGATGTATAATTTAGGCATGTTTACAAAACAAAACAAAAAAATAATAAAATTTAAGCGTATCAAAGCGTGAACTAATTTAACCTAAAATTAAAAATATACATTTTGTTTAATTAAATTTATTTAAATTGATATAAAATTTTTACCATTTTTGTCTTGATCGTAAATATTTGATTTAAGGAAATTTTGAAAGAATTTTTTGAGGTAATTTTACTTCAATATTTCAAAAATCTTATTTAAAATAACAGTGTAGGAAATTTCATGGAAACAAATATGTTTTGAATTTTTACTTGTGGTATCATTTATTAGCTGGTGAGGGAATTATTACTATTGTTAAAAATAAACAAAAATATTGAATATACAAAAATGATATGAAATGATTATGGATTATATGATTTTTTAATGTAATAATTTTAATAGAATTATTTGAAATAAAATTAAAGAAGAAAAAGTAAAATAAGATTAAAAAAAACAAATAAATATTGTCGAAAAAGTTACAAAACTATAGAATTACTTAGTTTATTTATCTAACAAATTGATATCTCTGCCGATGTATTTGGCCAATCTGGCAAGGCCAGAATTTTGAATTTATGTCGATGTTTGACGTCATAATTTTTTGCATACAATTTGTAGAACCTGAACATTAATTGTGATTAACTTTGGTTTTGAGGAAACTTCTGATTTATGCAACCTTACAGTTGACATAATGTCTTCGAGTTTTCAAAGAATCTAATTTATAAACCTTTCGTATTTATTATGGTAAACAAGTGGGGCACGATTACTTGAACTTAGGCGCAAGCGGTTTTTGTGTTTTCTTTTTAAGGGTACTTTGATAAGCAAATTACAAAAATTTTTTTTGAAAATCAGGCCCCAAGATATAAAAATCGTACAAACATATTATTTTTTTACCAAATGTTGCAATTCAAATGACGTTTAATGTTATTTTTTTTAATTTCAAAGAATCTACATGAATAAATGAAAAACAATAGTCATAACCTTTGGGGCCGGCCCGTAAATTAAGTAAAAGGGACAGTTTTGATCTGTTTATCTTATAAGCACATAGGAAATAGGGATGGTAAATTTTGTAGAAGGAATATGCATATTTGAGGCTAATATACAACTCGTTTTGGTTTAATTCGCTTCAGTGAGTGATTCTAAATCAAAGAGAGAAAAATCTTGGCGCCTAAGTGGAAGTAAAATATCCCATGCATTCGTAATATTCTGAATGTACATACTACTTTGAAAGAATTTGTCTGAAATTAAAACCATCTATTCTATTCCGAATGAATTAACGAAAACGCTAAAGTCCAAATTATTCGTATAAAAACAAGATGTCATTCCATTGAATTAGTTATTTGCGTAATTGTTTGGTTTGGCGATATGGGTAAAACTGTATTTTGGTAGCCACTAAACTTCTGTTTGCAACCAAAACATTTGACGTTACTTGAAAATAGAAAAATAAAATGAATAAAATAAATTATATCTTCGTAATTTTATTTGGTAGGTTATATGTTAATAATATCTAATGTATTGAGAATTATAAATGTATTTATTTTATAGTATTGTCACTACATCAAACAACAAGATGTGCAGAGTTAAAGGGATTAAATATGCTGTTGAACATTTTAAATGGCAACTTCATAGAAAACCAATTTTATAATACAAAAGAAAATGAAGACAACCCATCAATTTCATTAACGGGAACATCAGATTATGGCTTTCTTAATTTTATAACTCGTGAAACTAATAAACTATGTTATAAAAACGATATGTCATTAAGCATAGAAGAAAAAAATGAAATTCCAATAAAAAAGCAAATAAAAATTGAATGCATTCGAAATGCTGGAAATGGAACACTACAAATAATTGATTCGTTAAAAGAGGTTTTAACCGTTTTATCAACACATGGTAACTCAACGAAACGTAATCAACCAGGAAATTGTGCTTTAATTTTATTTTACACAACATCATGCCCTGGGAGCGCTATGGTTGCACCACATTTTAATGCAATTGCCAGACAGTTCCCAGATCTACGAATAGCTGCGGTAGACTCATTAAAATATCATTCTTTGAATACTGAATTTGGAATTGTTGGCTTACCGACGATAATGTTATTTCATCAAGGCCGTCCTGTTATTAAATTTAATGACACCGCATTAACGGTGAATAATTTCATAAAATTTGTTGATAAACACACAGGGATCAAACCGGTAAATGCTAATGTTTATGTAACCTCAGATGATTTTAATGGACCACTGCCGAATAAGGTTATTCGGGAAACCGATTATTGTTTGTATTTATCGTGGAGTTTTATTCTTTTATGTTCATCATATTATTTTACAAAATCAAAGTTATTTGGACAAATTGTTGAAATGATCAAGAGAAATTGGAGAGAGTCTGAGGCAAGGCATGAAGTTATAAATTAAATTTGGTTTGTTTTAGGTAGGACATTTATTATTTTCTTTTTGAATTGTTTTAAGTAAATTATTTAAATAAATCTGATTTTATTTAAAATGCCGGATTTTCGTGATATGTATCCCAGCACGCACGATGCCTCGTCCATCGTTGATTTTCAACATGTGAAACAACTGTTTAAGTTTGTGCTATTAAAATCTTTTGAATTTATCGAAACGAATCGTGCCATATCATCGAAAAATCATACCATCGAAAATCGTTACATCGAAAAATATCATTAATAAATCGAAAAATAAAAAATAATGGGCCCAATTCAATACAAATCAGTTATTCTGTTTGTTAATTGTTCCTAGTAATCATTATTATATTAATTGATTTATTTGTATATCGTATTATTTGTATCGTGCATACCGTCAAAAGTCAGTACTTATATGTTTTACTAATTTAACATTCCTGTCTTTATCGAGATTTATTATTAAATCAAATTCTGAATTTTGCTAATATTAAGATTTTATATAATACTAAATTGTAAAATTTATACATTATTATTTCCTCGAAGTAATCCTTAAAAAAAGAGATGGTTTCTATGTAGTAATGTAAGTGCAACACCCAAATGCGGTCAAAGACCAGAAGAGACCCTGTCATCCAGGGAAAAATTGTAAACTTGTTAAACTATAACCATTATGTCCAACAAGGACGAATATTCCTCTTTCAAAATAGATCCCCACCCCAACCAACCATCAAGTGATGCGCTACACTCCTTAGTATCAACCTATAGATTTAATACAAAATTTCTATCTCTTTATGAATTAGATACTAGCTTAATATGTCCTTCTATCAAGGATAAATCAAAATATTGTCTAGTTTCATCTTTATATCCTAAAATTACAATTTTTTAATTCAATTTTAATAACAAGTATGAGATATGTACTAATATTTCAAATCCATATTTTTTTCATCTAAATTCCATTTTTTGTTTAATATAGTTTTATATTTTTTTTGTGTAACAACCTATTAATGAGAGGTTTAATATAAACATTTTTGTTGGATTTCGCAGAATAGAAAAGATTTAATTTTAATAATATTTCAAACACGTTTATTCAATTTTCATCCCTATAGAGTTCAATTTGTGCGATGTCCCAATAATCTTATTAACATAATATATTACTGATGTAAAGCTTTCCAGTTTTGTCGTAGTCAAATCTCTCAGCAAACCAGCTTTTCTCGTAAGACTTGAATCATCAAATATAGCCACCAACTTGTCCCAAACCTCTTTTGTATTTGCGGCATCCTTCAGGCTTCACTTGTACATACAACTCCGGTTCAATCAAAAGAATCAATCTCGCTTTTGCGATTGCAATTTTTTCTGCGTCTTTTTCACTGCCATCTACACATTTCCAATGACCTTCCAAAATCATTAAATTTTCTACGGCAAACTTCCATGTTTCAAAATTGTCTCTTCCTTTCAACTTATCAATTATTTGTAAATTTTTTGATGCCATCATAATTTATAAATAAGAAATATTTACGTTAAAACAAACAATAAATTAATCTTAAACTGTTACAAATATTCTGGGCTCATAACCTGTTGTAAACACCCATTTCGTATTTAAGCATTTTTTCTTCGGTAAATCAACAACTTCCCAAGTCTCATTATCGCTTAGGCATTCAAATTCTTTATTATTATTATTATTATTATTATTTATTCAGTTACAAGAGTTTAAGTACAATATAAAAAATTATTAATTTTATTTTTTTCCTTTTTAAAACAACTTAAGCCGCTCCAGTGTAATACAATACAGTTAGGGAGCTTCCCAGCCAAACAAATGCAAAATTCAATAAACCACAAGTCAATAAGATACAAAAAAAAGTATTATTAAGTAAGATAATACATCACTTAAACATTCAGCGTATGAGCAACTTCCCTGTAGCCAGTTCAATTTGTAATATTTTATAAAACATCCAACGTGAGATCAACTTTGTAATTAGCAAAATTTAATTGAGATATTGTCATTATTAATCAGTTATCGTCCTTTATATACGCTTCACCCAAATTTGATAAGCATTAGTGTGTTTTTTTTATTTTTTATTTTTTTTTTTTAATTTTTTTTTTTTTAATTTTTTTTTCCTTTTTGTTATTTTTTATTTAATTATTTTTTTGTTTTTATTTTATTTTTTTTTTTTTTTGTCATCAATGCTTATCAAATTCCTATGTTAAAAAAGATAAAGCAATCTTTCATTGATAATCCATGTTTTGAACTTTCTTTTGAAACTGCTGACAGATCTTCACCCACGAATTTCTTCAGGAATGTTATTGTAAGGTAATGGTCGTATGTATTTAATTCTTTGTTTACCGTAGTTGGTGCGTACCATTGATACACTAAGCTTTTGTCTTGTTCGTGTATTGTATTCATGTTGTTGTTCATGAAAAGATAAGTTGCCACTTGAGTTTCTTTGTATGTTATTGTACATCCACACTACAACTTTAAACCTGTAAATAGATGCATAGATGGCATAGATGGGAAGGATGCCTTGAGAAATAGATGTGTAAAGTTGTAATGTTGAGGTACGAGGTTCCGCTCTATACAAAAATTTAACAACCTTGTTTTGCATCACCTGTAAAGCATTTCCACAGACTCCACCTTTAGATCCCCATATCTCCAACATATATGTTAGATGAGAATGCACGAGAGAAAAGTAAATAAGTTTCAGCACATGAGTCGGTATTATGTATCTAAATTTACCGATGATACCCACTGCTGGAACATTTTTCTTCATTATGTATTCAATGTGTTGATCCCAGTTTAGCGTATTACCAATCTGTAGCCCTAGATATTTAACATTCACTGATTCCTTAATAGTAATCCCATTTAAATTGAACTCTGTTTCATCAATATGTTTATGAGGTGCTCTTAATTGTCAGAACTTGGTTTTATTAATATTGATAGTGACTATAGTGAGTCTGTTTATTCTAAAGTATTCGACAAGAATTTCCAGGTCATGCTTAATTAGGGTTACATTTTCATGTTCTTTTTCGCCAGGATAAAACAAGGAGGAGTCGTCAGCAAACAATAAAAGTACACCATGCAGTGGTAGTTTTGCCATGTCATTGATAAATATCAAGAATAACAGGGGTCCAAGTACACTGCCTTGTGGCACTCCTATATTGACATCTAGGTGGCTACTTTTCCACTCACCATTAGCTACGAACTGAGTTCTATCTTTAAGGTAGTTTTCGATAAGTTTGTGCGTATCTCCGGTGATGCCTGCGTAGCTTAATTTCAGAAGAAGAAGCATGTGATCGATTGTATCGAACGCCTTGTTGAGATCCAAAAAATACCACCTACTATCTTATGATTTTCTATATTTTCAATTAAGAAATCCAAGAGTTCCAATGCCGCCGTCGAGGTTGACAGTTTAGGCCTAAACCCATACTGCTTCGAGTAAAAAAAGTTTGATTCTTCGAGGAAATTATAGAGCCTTATAAATATTAATTTTTCAAGTACTTTGATGAATATCGGTAATACCGAGTCAGGTCGATAGTTTCCAAGTTTTTCTCTATCTCCTTGTTTGAAGATCGGGGTGACTTTTTGAATCTTCAATATTTTTGGATAAATCCCCTAACATAAGTTAGCAAGCTTACATAATGTGGGACTTACGATATCGTAACAAACTTTGATAGATTTAACCGTGATTCCATCATACCCGGCACTTTTGTTTGAATCAAGCGACTTGATCAGCTCGGCCACTTCATTGACCTGTACCTAGTCAAGAGTTATACTAGTTTCAGAGTCTTTAAGGTTATTCCACTTGTTAATGGGGCTTATGATTGAAAACGCACGGAAAACGCATCACGAGGTTAAGATTATTCACCTTCACCTAATGTAGGTATGATTGAAAACGCGTGATAAAAAGTTAGTTCGAATTTTTTTTCGAAATTAAACTGTCAGATTGTCAAAATAATTTGTTGTTAATTGTCAGATCTAATTGTTTGTTAAACCATCATTGTGTTCAGTGCTAAGTTTAAAAAATTCAAATATTTGGATAAAATAAAAATAATAATTAGCTACATCAGGACTATCTTTCATTCTTCTTACTAATTCCTAATACAATACTACTTTTGCTTTGTTATCTTTCCCCTAATAATCTTTCTCCTAAAATTTTAAAATACTAAATGTGCTTTAAATTTAAAACTGTTCATTTTTCACTCGAAATTAATAAATAAAAAGATAAACTTACATTTTTAAGTTTTAAAATTATTCTAAACGCAAGCCTAATCTAACGTTTCAATTTTGTACAAGAAACGGATATCACGCGTTTTCAGTCATACAAAAAAATAAGTTCGAAATAAAACGTTTGTCACGCGTTTTCAATTATACCATAGACTACGTTTCACGTTTCATCGACGTTTGCGTTTTCCACGCGTTTTCAATCATAAGCCCCAATGTCATCATCGGGAAATCTAGCGATTGAGTCATTCATTTCCAACATTAGCAAAATATTGGTTAAGCACCTCCGATATTTTGCCAGTTTCGGTGTACGAGTGTCCTGTGTCGCTTGTTATTTTATTTATGTATCGTGCTGTACTGTATCGTGCTGTCTACCCATTACGCTATTGATTTCCCTCCAGGTGTAGTATTCCTAAACTAGGAATATACATATACAGCATTAGATCTCTAAACCCACTCAATAAAGTTTAGATCAAGCATATCCAAACGACATCTAATCCTATACAACACCCAAAACCCCTATTTTTCATCTAAACGATACCACATCTAATCACATACAACACCCAAAACCCCTATTTCATCTAAAAGATACAACATCTAATCCCATATAACACCCAAAACCATATTCTCATCCAAACATTGTATTAAATCATTGATATCATGTATATCAACAAAATCTATTCCAAACTTAATTTCACCACAAAACTAATTATTTCAAAATACTAAGAAATCATCCAAACAATTTCTAAAAACTCAATTTCAAATATTTCACAATATTCAGAAATATTTACTCTAATACAAAAAAGCCTAACTTAGGCAAAATTCATAAATTCAACATTACATGAACAAATCAACTTAGCAACAAAGTTTGGATACAAAAGAATTTTCATATAAAATCACAACCTAAGCGAATCCCACGAATTCGAAGGAAACATTCCAAGCAACAAAGTTAAAACCATAGATATTACAAACCATAGATACTACAACAAAAATATCTAATCAAACAAACTTCATCGATAAGCAAATTTTACTAAATAAACTCATTAAACGATATTCCCATCAAAACTTGGATACGTTCCGAAACTTTACTATAGTTAACTATATTTAAATATCATTTAAATCCGGTCGTTCAGAAACAAAATAGTAAAGTTAATATTTAACTATTTGACAGCTGTTTGCGTTCAGAAACATACTACGCCCCGCCCACATTTATTTAAAAATTAAATGTGCTCTCGAGTAGAGTTAAAAATTAAATACACATATACATAAGCATTATTTAAAATATAACGATTTCAAATTGACAGTTCAATTTATTTTGAAATTGCAGCATATATATTTTTCAAATTCTGAATGAAATGCAAGCTTTCTATAACAATATGGTTAGTAATTTCTACCTTAGTTTTTAATTTATTCGGTTTTAATTTTATTCAATTGAAACATTTTATGAAAGAATTATTCTGACATACGATTTGAACAGATTGTATTAGTATTTGTGTATTTAATATTTTACTTAATGATCGTCGTTCAGAAATTATTTAACTAAAGTTATTAAATATTTTAATGCGGTGATTTGATTGGTGCATTAAATATTTATCTATAGTAAAGTTTCGGAACGTATCCCTTATTCTACTTATTTTACACAAAAATTCATGTAACTTTGAATCAAAAATACTTATTCGATAATATTTAAAACGGAAGTCGAAATCCGAATAAACGAATATTTATTAAAACTATGAAATTATGTTTACTTAGAAAAAATAGCAAATATTACATTTTTAACAGAAAATAAAATTAATTATGTAAATCCTAAGTTTTGATTGGTTAATAAAACTTAGCTTTTATTATAAAACCCACAAAATATCTAGCGAAAGCGACAATTAATTTAAAATCGCGAACTTGAAAACAAGACTAAGCTTTCGGGGGTCCAACCCTTTGGGCCCCGAACCGAGGAAGTCAGTCAGTATTATTAAACAAAACCGGTGGCCGCGAAAACAGTAAATAGGTTAACGAAAAATTAAAACCTGAAGTGAAAATAAAGTGTTTGAGAAAAGTTTATTGAAAATCAAAGTCTAATTTTTGTTAGACTAATTTTATTACAAAAAATCATTTAAAATGTTTGAGAAAAGTTTATTGAAAATCAAAGTCTAATTTTTGTTAGACTAATTTTATTACAAAAAATCATTTAAAGTGTTTGAGAAAAGTTTATTGAAAATTAAAAGTCTAATTTTTTGTTAGACTAATTTTATTACAAAAAAATCATTTAAAGTAATACTTAACAGAAAATCTAAACGAATTGCTTAGATAAAAAATCATTTCTAATATTGTATTTGAAAAATTAAGAATTTACTAAATAAAATTGTGTGACGATTTAACCAGTGATTTTTTGTTCGACGAAACGTAGAGAAAAGCTTCTATTATTGAGGAGAGTGGTAAAGGGTGACACCACCAGTGAATAACCCAACCAGGTAAGAAATTTAAACCAACTGAGTTAGTTTAAGCAAAGTAGAAGGAACCTGGGTGAAGTTAATAAGACATCGAGACCTATTACAATTGGCGCAGCTGGTATCTCCATCCATCAGAGGTGCCGCTAATCCTATTACAATCAACCCAGCCAGTCACCTGAGGAAACAAAATTAGCTCAGGCGGTCAGCTGAGTTATTACAATTGGTGCAGCCGGTATCTCCATCATCAGAGAGGGCCGCTAAACCTATTACACAGGTAGCCTTGGGATCACCGCTGACTTTACCAAATTTTTCAGTGTAGTAGTTGTTACGTAGACCATTTAAGCAATTTTTAAGCAGTTTGCTAATATTCGTCACTCTATTTTGCAACTCATGATCACCGGGGTTCTTTTTCAGTTTCTTTCGAATGTTGTTCTTTCTTTGAATTAGTTTAATAGTCTCCGAAGTTATCCATGGGCATAAGAGGAATTTCGCCTTAATTTTTTTTCCTTTATCGTTGTTGACTTATTTATGCTTTCCCTTAAGCTGATTACAAGGTACTCGCACAGATCAGGATTCTGAAACTGTTCGATATTATAATTATTGAATTTCTTTATGAGGTCACTCTTTACCTCATTGTAGTCAATTTTTATAGTTTTATGTATAACATATTTTGTGTCTATCCATGCTAAGGTTTAGTTCAAGAATCATTCTGTTATGATCACTTATTTTCCTGTCTGTGCATATTGTAGAGATGCCCATGCATGTGTTGTTTGCAAAATTGCAGATAATGTGATCAATGGTAGTGGCGGTCAACGGTCTAGTAATGTTGTTGCAGATGGTGAAGTTGTTTGATTCACATAATAATTTGAATCTTTGTGAGTATCCATGGTCAGCAATAGTATCAACATTGGAATCCCCCAACATGAGCAGAGGTTTGTTGCTAAATTGTTCCATTTTGTTATCAAAATATAACAGAAATTCCTTTGTGCACAGTTTGGGCGACCGGTAGTATGAAAAAATAATCAATGGTTTAGAGTTAATGCAAATTCCGGGTAGTTCTATTTCAACGCTGTTTGTGAAACCAGTTTTTATTTCAATAGTGAAATCTAAGTCTTTATGCACATAAGTAACATGACCTCCGTACCCGTCTTCCCTACATGAAAATACACCATTATATTCAGGTAATTTGTACAAATTTATCAACTGATCTAGTATCCATGTTTCCCCTATGGAGATAATATGTATCTTATGTGAGATTAGATACAGAAGTTGTTTGAATTCATTGATTTTATCAATAGATGATATGCTATGCGCATTCAAGATTAAGACTTTCAGATTTGTTACATTCACTGTTTCTACTGAATACTCGTTGATGTTGATAAATAAACCAAAATTTATGCTCATACCCTGGATATCCAAACAATGCGAACTAGAAATGAAAGATAACAAAAAGAAACAAAAAGAAAAATAATTTAAAATAATTTAAAAGGACGGAAAAAAAATTAAAAGAAAATTTAAAAGAAATCAAGAAAATTTTTTTTTTATACTTTACTATTTTTACGTTTTATTTGGCTGGGTAATGTTGAAGATGAGGTTGTTGAATTGTTGATTTGATTTAATCCAAATTGCTGGTTCGTTGCTAGTTTTCCTGACTATGATACGCCCATCCACAGTATACACGTATTTGAAATTGCAATCAGATTTCAGATTAAGAGTCCTTAAGAACAATTTATGTGTTTCTGCTGTTAATAACTTCTGTGGTGGTATGATTGAATAAAAATCCGAGTCGGAAATATTATAACTATTCGGAAATTTAAAATGGTATATGATTGAAAGTATTTTTCGAACATTTCTGTCGGAAGAATTTTCGAAGCCATTTTGCTTGTCGGAAATTTATATTTGACGTTTTGTTGTAAATTATATTAAGTTACGTTATGTTTTTTTATATATCATTTTTACATTTGTTTAATAAACATTTTACAACGGAAAAGCTATCCATAATCATAAAAAAACTAAACTCGCCATTTAAACTATATATTCTATCAATATCAACAAAACAAATGATAAATACGAATATTAAAAGGTTTTGACATTTTTAAATTCTGTACTAAATGGGTGCGTTTATATGAGAATCGAAAATATTACGAAACATTTCAATCATGCGTCGGAAAAAATTTGTTGCAGTATTTTCGATTCATATAAAAATTTCCGATCAAATTCAATCATACCATACCTGCAGTGCGTTCGAGAACTTAATGCGATCTCATTTTCATTAAATATTTAATGAACCAATCAAAAAACGCGATGTTCATTTAGTATTCGAACGAATTTCATTTAAATGTATATAATGTCAAATTTGAAAAATTTTGACACTTCTATGAATAAATAAACGAAATGTTGGAGTATAAAAGTTATAATCAAATTAAAATCTTACTCCTTGTTAATGCATTATTTTTCAATTACTTTCGTCGTAATTAAATTTATTTTAAAAATTTTCAAAAACAAATTCAATTTTAAGATTATAACTAACTCGAAAACTTTAAGGAATCTGCAGTTTGATACTGGTGATTGAATTGGTTGCAAAAACTTATTAATTAATTTTATTTTCGATCGTTAAATGTAATTGGTAATAGGAGCTGTTGGTTTTATCTCTCACTGATTTCAAAATTTTCATCCATTTTGTTTATATTTTTCAATTGAGAATTAATTATTATAATATATAAAACTGATTCCTTAATTCATTATAATACAATTAATTCGTAATACCTAATTTGCTAAATTAATTAAAAATTATAAAACAAAATTTTATGGTTTTCGATTTGAAATTTTTTTAAATAAAAAACTTCATTAAAACTTAAATATGCTATTTACTGCATTTAAAATTAAATGAAAAGAGGCGTGGTTTCATTAAATGAAAATTTAAATGAAATCGGTTTTTCAAGTTCTCGAACGCTGTCATCTGTCATTCATTAAATGATTCATTAAATGGTTAATATCTCATTTAGTAATCGAACGCACTCCTGTATAAAAATATTTCGAGTAATTTCACAATCCTTCAGTTTTCGCTTAAGACCCAAGATGTTGTTACGTTGGGCTGTAGATCGCAGTTCGACCAATATAGGTCCCTTCTTTGTATCGTTGCCGCTTTTTCCTATTTCATACACGCTAAGAATTTGATCCTCATTGATTTCAGGAACGAGGGTTTTTATGACTTCTAGAACTTTAGATTTGTTACTTGCTTTGGTTTTATGTAAACCTCTGATGACAAGTTTGTTTGTTAAATCCTTTTGCTCGTGCCTGTTGGTTAGGATGCTGAGCTGCTCAATTTTTTGATTTTGTGCTTCAATTGTTTTTGATTGGGTTTCGAGAGTTTTTTCTGTTGTTTTCAACTTTACCAGTACGTCTTCGTATTTGTTGGTGATTGCTTCCAATTTGGCTTTGTAATCATTCAATAATGATTCAAAATTATTTAGTTTAGTTATCACTGCTTCCAGGTTTTTTTTTTTTTTTTTTTTTTTCTTTATTCAACAAAATTTTTTTTTTTTTTTTTCAATATTAAATAACATAGTTCCTTATTAAATAAATAAAAATAATTATTATTACTCATAATTATGAGTTCGTAATTACTAATTAATATTGATTTATTTAATTTTTATATTGATTTATTTAATTCAACTCATTTAATATATATTAATTAATTTCCCATATGATGTAAAAGCATTTCCATAATATGGAGTCTACTGACAGTGGAAAAATTCAATTTAAGTAAAAAATAATTAAGTGATGAAGAAGTTTCAACTTTGAAATTGTCATCGCCTCAACGGCGTAATCGATAGCGTGTCTGCCCAAAGATTCGAGCCGGGCACTGACGAGGGTGGGTTCGAATCCGATCCGAAACACGTAAAAATGTGAATTGTAGTTTTTTTCTGAGAAACTTCAAACCATACCTTTGAATTGAAAATATTCCAATTACTTCTTTACTTACTTGAGTTTAATTGATCTCAAAAATCCAAAATAAAATTAATTAATTTCTTTTTTATACCGTTACGTAGACTGAGACGTCTTTTGCAACTAATGTGTATGATAAAAATAAAATTTATACAATTTGAAGTTAAAGATAAAAAATTGACTGATAGAATTAAAGAATAATAAACAATACGATCAAATTTATGAGTTATTAATTAACAATTAAAATTGATCAATTTAATTTTTAATATTGATTTATTTCATCTATAATATTGATTTATTTAATTCAATTCATTTAACATATATATAATTACTGATACAGTTAAAGAATATATATACAATACGATCAAATTTATGGGTTATGCAGATATAACATTTTTCTTTCACTTTAGGATAAATTATTATAATTATAACTAAGCGCATACAAACATGCTAGGTTAGAGCTTGTGATTAAGGAACATAGGTGACGCAGCGATTCAGAATTAAAAAAAAAAAAAAACGTATATGTTAATATTGGTAAAATTCCTTGAGTGCTACCTTGAATTTAAATAAAGATGGTTCATTTTTAATACGCTTAGGTAATTTATTGAACTCGTTGAGTCCCTTAAAAAGAATATTATGCGAGCTCATGCTGGTTCTAAAATGGTTCACAAGAAAATGCGAACGTCTTCTGGTATCATGTTCATGTCGGTCTAAGATACGTTCCAAAACAAACGAGTTCTTTATTTTATTGTGAACAACCTTATGAATCAAGACAACGAGTTCACATGCTATTATTTCTGGAAACGCAGAGAAATCTTTATGATTGCTAAACAAAGTGCGAGTTGAGAATCTACGAGGCAACAGTAAAATATGTTTAATAGCGCGTTTTTGTAAGACGAAAAGTTCATTAATCTTGTATTGGGAACAACCACTCCATATTGGGTTTAAGTAGGTTAAATGGGAGAGAATGTAGGAATTATAAATTAGTTTTAAAATTTTGCGCGGCATAAAATGTTTTATTCTGCTTAAAGTAAATATGTAAGGCAAAATACATTTTTTGATTTTGTTGATATGTTCATCCCACTTCAATCTAAAATCAATCAAGAGTCCTAAGTATCTTGCACTATTTACAAATTCTAGTCTCACATTCTTGTATGTGATACTAAGGAAAGGATCAGTACTATTATTTAACAATTCTGAGCTGGTATTATATAAAATTATTTTAGACTTTCTAGCATTTAAGGATAGAAGATTTATATCAAACCAAGTCTCTATTTGCTTAATATCACTCTGCAAATGTGAAAAGATGACATCCTTCGACACATGAGCATACTTCAGTACTGCGTCATCTGCATACAATTGCACAGCTCCATGTAGAGGTAGGCAACACAGGTCATTAATAAACACGTTGAACAAGATTGGACCCAGAATAGAACCTTGTGGAACACCTTTGTCAACGGAAAGAAAAGAGCTTAAGGTTTGGTCAATTTGTACAGCTTGTGTTCTACCAGTCAAGTAGTCTTTAAATAATTTCAATTGTAGCTGTGTGAAACCCAAGCGTGCTAGTTTTCTTAGCAAACGTTCATGGTTAACCGTGTCGAAAGCCTTTTGAATGTCAAGGAACAGATTGGCTACAAGGTTTTTTTTGTCAAGGTTTTCAGAGATATAGTTAGTAAGTTCCATACAGGCCGCTGTGGTATTAGCATCACATGTAAAACCAAATTGATGTGCAGAAATAATTTTATTCTCAACTAAAAATACAATTAGACGACCAAGCAAAACTTTTTCAAAAATCTTTGAGATTGATGGCAAGATAGAGATAGGGCGATAATTAGTTGGAAGTAGTTTATTACCGTCTTTATAAACTGGGGTGACTTTTGATTCTTTTAGGCAATCTGGAAACTCACCATCAGCTAATGAATTATTGATTAATTTAGAGATTACTGGCGATAATCTTGCATTAAAATGTTTCAAGAATTTCGTAGAAATACCATCCAATCCAGTAGCAGCGCCAGCATTAAGACTTTCAATGATGCAAGTGACTTCTTCAGGACTCGTGTTGGTTAAGCTAAAAGGATGCTGAATATTGTAATTCAAATTGACGCATGAAGGGTCAGATTGAGTATCATTGCTCCGGATTGAAGGTATATCTCCAACTGATATAAAATGTTCATTAAAAGTACTGGCAATAGTAATTGGATCAGAGATTAGTTGGCCGTTAGATTGCAAGGTTATTTGTTGTTTATTTTTTTTTGATTTGTGGAAAACGACTTCCCTAATAACTTCCCAATATCTTTTCGGATTAGTAACCGGCTCTTTAAATTTTTTTCCGTAGTAATTCAGTTTGAGATTCCGACGTAATTTATTAACCATATTTGTGTATTCGTGATATTTGAATAAAACATAAGAATTACTGGGATATTTTTGCTTTAAGCGAAAAAATTTTTTTCTTTGTTTAAAAATAGATTGTAGCTCTTCCGTTATCCACGGCTGGTTGGAAGTTACTTTATGTCTTAATGGAATTTTTTTTTTGTTTTTGGCAATTTCAACTTTAAGTTTTTGAACTAAGTCATTAAAACCTGAGGAATTATCAAGATCTACCCAGAATCCATTATTTCTATCTATGGCTTCATAGTCAAGAATCTCATAATGAGAAGGGTTTTCAATATTCGAAAATGATCGATTAAAATTAAAATTGAGCGCAACCAGACAATGATCACCGCAGTTTCGCCCCTGAATATCCTCAACTGAAAAGTTGAAATTCAGGTTTAAAACATCTGTAATAATATGGTCTATGATTGTAGATATAGTATTAGAGATTCTTGTTGGGAAGCTTACATCAACCTTATTGAGTATAGAGAAACCATTAGCAGTTATCAATTCATGATAAGCCTGTATTGTACGATCATTTTCATTTAATAAATTAAGGTTGAAATCTCCAATGATGAAACAGTTTTTCATTTTTGGTATAAGTATATCAAGAAAAGTTAAAAAATTATTGTCGCTCAATTGAGTGGAACGATACATACCAATAATGTTCAAGTTTAGTTGAACAACTTTGACTATTACCAGTTGTATAGAATCGTCAAACTTCGATTTCAATTCAGCATTGAAGTCATCACCAAAATCCAAATTAATTTGGGTTGATGATAGCTTATTACTAATATAAACACTGACACCTCCTCCTCTACCAAGAGTACACAAATTTGACCTATTTGCATGATACACGTTATAACCCTCAATATTAAAGAACTTGTTCTCATCCTCATACAGCCACGTTTCTGCCAAAACTACTATATGTATTGTTGCTCCAAGTGAATTTAATAAATTAACAACTTCGTCATATTTATTACGAATACTTCGCACATTCAAGTAAGCAACATTAACGGCATTACTGTTGTTTGCGTAAAATGTTCTAGTGTGATATTCAATTGAAATTTGGTCATCCATACTAAATAAATTTTAATTCCGTACTCTCAGAAGACAACTAATAGACCAAAATACATAGATATTACGACAGCTGATCGATAAAACAAAAAAAAAAAATTTTCACGTTTGTTACAATCACAAGCTCAAAAAGCAAAACGGACAATTATATGTATAGATGATAGGTATGTATATATAAATATATGTGTATATATTATACCAACAATTTAAATTTCCAGAGATCGAAAGGTGAAAAAAATGTGTTATATTATTTAACTGCTTGGCACTCCTAATTTAGATTAACTAAAGTAAATTAAAATTAGATATAAATTAAATCAAATTAAATGGTTAGTAATTATCAATAAGATAAATTAAATTTCTCACAGTTCTTCAATTTCAGTTCTTCAAAAAAATTAGATAGCGTAGCGTAGTTTGAGGTCTATGACTATAGTTATTATTTTTCCTTATCATTTCCATCGTATGCAATACCATCTTGCACATAGATTGTTTTGTTTTTTAAAAATAAGTCGTGATCTTTTATTCTGCGATCTATATCAGCTTGTGAATTGATTATTATTGGCGGTAACTGTTTCTGTGTATTTTTAGAAGTAAGTCGAATATACAGATTATTGTTTGAGAACCAGGTAGCACAGATGATGTTTTGATTTTTTAGTTTTCGACAGTAGGTATACAGGTCAGCATAATACTTCAATAGTCTATGTCCAATAAATAGTTTTTTTTGTTCATTTTCAAATTCGGGAATAACTTGCTTGACGAAAATTGGACCAATGTCTCGAACCAGTTGCATAAATCTTGTTTTAAGCATAGTTGATTTAAATTTAACAATAATTTGAACATGTTTGACCTCTTCTCCATCGTTTTGAACAGCAATAGATTTGGAATAACTTTTATCTACACTTGAGATATCATACTTTAGAAAATTGCAGATGCTGTTCATAAATTCATTGGCACTAATATTTTTTGGTGCTCCCAGTATTACAATATCATCACTAAGATCGTTCTGCTGTAATTTGAAAACTTGCAGTTGAAGATTGAATATTTCCAGATCATGTTTAAGTGAAATTTCACAAAGGTTTTCTACTTTGGCTTTTGTTTTCTTGTGGTCCTCAAAAAGATTGACCAATTTCACATCAAGATTATCAATTTTCTGATTGACATTCATAACTTGCTCATTGACCGCAATTAGTGAGGTTAGAATATCTTTTAGATCTATATCTTTTTTTTTTAGAAGTTCTTTCATAGTGTCACACGCACTGGTAGATTTACTTCTGGTGTTTGTAGGTGACATAATTTCCGATTACAATATCAATAATTATTAAAAAGATGAAACTAAACCACAAAATTTATACAACAGTAATTGACACGATGGTCTATGAAATTGACACTTGAAAGTTAATTTTATACTGTATTTATTATTTATTCACATATGATAGTATTGTTACGTTTTTCTCAACCTTCCTTCGAATTGGCCTAACTCACAATTCGATAAACGTAATTCCCAATCTCTTCTGAGTTCGATCACTGATTAGTTAGCACAAACACCAGGTTTTATTAAGTATTCAACACCTTAATTGTTCCACAACAACAGGAAAACAATACAACAAACAATATTCCTGACTAGAATATTCTTTCAACAGCTTCAGAACTCCAACGGTTTATTGTAGAAATTTCCAGTTCACACGTTGAAAATAATACACAAAATATTTCTACTCAATAAAACTTATAATTTTATTACACTTATAACTTTACACAAAACTAATTTAAAGATCACTTTTATAATTTTAACTTCACTATCGCAGGTTTAAAATAAAACTAATTAAAAACTACAAGAAACAATTTCCTTATATACCTTCTGCTTAATCTCTAGAAATTTCTAGGTAACTTTTTAGAAACCTTGAGAAAATATTAGAATATTCGATTATTTTACGTTACGTTGATTTGATTTATAAAATCATAAAACAAATAGACCTTAATTCTAAGAACATGTACAACAACAACACTATTTCATTCACTTTCTGTTGTGTTTTGTTGATTTTATTTTCCTGGAAGTGACCGTAATCGTTTAGATCTTTCTGTAATCGTCTAGATTTTTCTGCAATCGTAACAATACCCTCCACTTAAGCCTGTTCGTCCCGAATAGGATCTAGCTCTCCTTTGTATAAGGCCAATCTTTCCAAATGTACTACTTTCGCTTTGCCTCGATGGCCTTTCTTAATTCTATAAACTACGTCATTCAACTTCGTTATAATGTTGTAAGGTCCTTCCCATGCAGCTTGCAGTTTTGGTGATAACCCTCGTTTTCGTTGTGGGTTGTGTAGCCATACTAATTGTCCTTCTTCAAAACCTTTATTATTAGATCGTATATCATTTCGGGCTTTCATTCTATCACTGGTCAGTTGTATCTTCTGCCGAACAAGCTTGTGAATATCCTCAAGGTTCTCCCTGATTCGGTTGACGTATTCTTGCGCAGACAATGATGTTGATGGTACCGCTCCAAATTTGAGGTCACCAGGAAGTCTTAAATCACTTCCAAAAATAGTTTGAGCTGGTGTCATGGTCGTGGTGTCATGAACTGCTGATCTGTATGCCATCAAAAATAAAGGAATGTGTTGATCCCAGTTACGTTGATTCTTACTGACCACTTTTGCTAGAAATTCCTCCAAAGTAGCATTGAATCTCTCAACCATCCCATCTGACTGTGGGTGTGAAGCTGTCGTCCTCGTTTTGTTAATCCCCAGCATTTGACAAATTTCCTGGAATACAGCAGACTCGAAGTTCCGTCCCTGATCGGTGTGGATCTCCATAGGAACTCCATAGCGGCTAATCCAATTATTTATCACAACTTCAGCGATTGTGGTTGCTTCCTGGTTGGGAATCGCACACACTTCCGGCCACTTACTGAAGTAGTCCATGATCACAAGCACATATTTATTCTGATTATCAGTTGTTGGAAATGGTCCCGCTACATCCATTGCGATCCTTTTAAATGGAGCACCTACATTGTATTGCTTCATTTTTCCATGACTTCTTCGTGCGGGTCCTTTCACCGCCGCACATTTATCGCATTTTTGACACCACTCCACAATTGATTGCCGAGTCCCCGACCAGTAAAACCGTTGTCGTATTTTTGCAAGAGTTTTGTTGATCCCAAGATGACCTCCACTCGTTCCTTCGTGATACTCTTTCAATACTGCTGGTATTTTCCCTTTTGGTACCACTGTAAGGGATTGCTTTATCTTGCCATCTGAGCTTTCCCATACCCTCTTTAAACATCCATTCTCTAGCTGAAGACTGTCCCATTGCGCCCAGTACGCCTTCAAAGTTGGAGTTTTATCAGCAATATCTCCCCATACTGGTTTGCAACCCTTTTCCTTGGACTCGATGATCGGTGCAAGATCCGGATCTTCTAATTGATCTCTCCTTATGGCTTCAGCAGTCCATTCATCGTCAGGTAGCACTTGTAGTAATCGGACATCGATGATGTTCTCCTTATTTTCTTGACGACTGCAATGCTTACATTCAACTTGACAGGGTCGTCTCGATAATGCATCAGCGTTCCCATGTGCAGTACCCTTTCGATGTTCAATGTCCAAATCGTACGCCTGCAACCGTTGGATCCAACGTGCTACTTGTCCCTCTGGATTTTTGAACTGGAGTAACCACCTTAACGCACCATGGTCAGTTCTGAGATGAAATTTCTGACCATACAAGTATTTATGGAAATGTTTGACGGATTCCACAATAGCCATAATTCCTTTCGAGTTACACAATAATTCCGCTCCGGCTTGGATAGCATTTTCGAGAAATAAGCTATCACCTTTTCCTGACCATCTATATTCTGCGACAAGACTCCTCCTATACCTTCATTACTGGCATCAGTATCCAAAATAAACTGAACATTTGGTATAGGATAGGACAGAATTGGAGCCGTACATAATCTCTTTCGAAGCTCCACAAATGCTTGTTCTTGAGGTTGATTCCATTCAAATGCCTTATCTTTTCTGGTTAACTCATGCAGACTTTTGGCAACGTTGGCGAATCCTGGCACAAACCGCCTGTAATATGTGCACAATCCAAGGAAGCTTCGTAGTTCATGTAAGTTCTTTGGTCTTGGCCAGTTCATAACTGCTGCAATCTTGTCAGAATCTGTATGAATTCCCATTGCCGTAACCTTGTGTCCCAAATATTTCACTTCTTCCTTGAAAAGTGAACACTTTTTGGGACTTAACTTTAAACCGGCTGCTTGCAACCTTTCCAGTACCTCCGCCAAGTTCCTCAAGTGGTCATCAAAGTCTTTTCCCATGACGATGATGTCATCCAAATATGCAAGGCATGTTTTCCAGTGCAAGCCTTTTAGTACCCGTTCCATTAATCTCTCGAAAGTTGCGGGCGCGTTGCATAACCCAAATGGCATGACATTAAATTGCCATAGTCCATTCCCTACACTGAACGCTGTTTTCTCCCGATCTTCATCCGCAACTTCAACCTGCCAGTAACCACTCTGCAGATCCAATGTTGAAAACAATTTTGAGCCCGATAATGTATCCAGTGTATCATCAATCCTAGGCAATGGGTAGCTATCCTTCTTAGTGACTGTGTTTAATTTTCTGTAGTCAACACAAAATCTTAAACTCCCATCTTTCTTGCCAACTAACACCACAGGTGAGCTCCAGGGACTGTCTGAAAGCTCAATTACACCAGCTTCTTTCATATCTCTCACCATTTTATCAGCTTCCTCTCTTTTAGCTAATGGTAATCGTCTTGGTGCCTGGCGTATCGGCTTTTCTGCTCCGGTGTTAATACGATGTTTTACCATATTGGCTCTGCCATTCCCTTCAGGTGTACTACACAATACAGACTTGTGCCGCTCCAACAATTGACGTGCTGCTTTCTTCTGTTCTTCTGAAAGCCCTTCTGTCCATTTCTGCACAAGTTGCTCCATTTCTGCCTTTTGTTGTTTTGTGTTGACCGAGCAATTGATGTTTTTCTGCTCGCACTTTATTATTTTAGCTACCTCTTCACATTGTCCTATGATTGATCCTTTTTTCATTGTTTTCTGCGTATCTGACAGATTTAAAACTCTTACTGGTATTTTGTAATCAGCATCTGATCTAACTAAAGTTTTCCCTATAACGACTTCTTTAAAATTTTCATGTTCTTTGTTGGCTTCTACAACCCACAACCTGGGTGACCCAGAACCTCCTTCCAATTTTCCCCAAATGATTGTTTCTGATTGGGGTGGCAGCTTTTCTCTGTGATCTAATATTATTCGACGGACACAATTTGAATCTTCACCATTAAATTGGAGTGGCAACTCGACATTTCCGTACGTGAGTACTCCTTTGCCAGCATCAATAACGAATCCATTTGGCCTCATGAAGTCCATTCCTAGGATGACTTCATCCACAATGTCAGCTACAACCACTTCATGTTGAAAGTGAGTATTCCCTATTTCAAAGTTGACCACTTTCTTTCCTTTAATACTTGCACTTTCGCCAGTAGCTGTCTGCATTCGGCATCTTCCTGCTGGTTTTAGTTTCCCTTTCACAATATCAGTGCGGACAATTGTATTTGTTGCTCCCGTATCTAACGTGATGACACAACTTTTTCCATCAATATTAGCCCTAATAGTAAGGCTGTCACCTCCCCTTGTCAATCTCGAAACATGGATGAAGGCTATGGGGCAATCGGTTGTGGGAGCCAGCTTACGCCCCTTTAGGCTGACTCGTTGTAGTTTAACTGATGCGGTGCTACTCCATTGTCTTCCCTAGCTTGCTGCACCCGTTCTTCTGCTTGACGTCGCTGCATAGGCGATGCTGATCTTGCTCGTTTCCTTCTAACATCTCGACATTCTCTCGAAATATGGCCCAACTTGCCACATAACCAGCATCGTATTCTGTCACTTCGAATACTTTCTCGTGCTCTGGGCTTGTAATTGTTATCATCAGCCAACTCTACCCGGCGTATTTTAATTGATGGTTTAATAATTGCTTGTGCCGTTTCATTTGTTAAGGCATAAGCAATGGTTTCTGCGAATGTTGGTTTTGGCGACAACATTACAGCTTTCCTTGTTTTCGGATCACGAATACCATCAGTAAACGCCTCGATCTTCATCTTCTCCATGAAATATGGTGGTGTATTTGAGTGTGCTAAATGAACAAGCCGCTCTACAGCCGAGGAATAATCTTGTAGAGATTCACCATTTCGTTGCAAGCGACCTTTTAGCTCAATCCTGTATAATTCCTTTTTATGGTCGCTGCCATATTTTCGTTCCAATGCATTCATTACTTCAGCATAGCTTTTTCGGTCATTTTCCGGCACCGCCTGTAATGCTTCAGCTGCTTCCCCCTTTAGAGCAACTATCAATGCAGCAAGACGATTTTCTGCGTTCCAAACATTCTGGTCTGCTGCTGTCTCAAACTGGAACTTAAAGATGCCGAAAGATGTGGTTCCGTCATACGATGGTGGTTTCAATTTAATATTATCTGCTTGCTGCACCACCTGGGAAGTAACTTTAGTCGTCTCAACATCCTGCAACCGTTTTTCGAAATCATCAACTTTGGAAAGTACCTTTTTGTTTTCGTCAAGCACTTTTTGTTCTAATTCTTGGATTTCGCTTTGAATTTTCTCGACTTTTCCATCGAATGCCGTTGATATTTGTAGAAGTTTCTCATCCAAATGTTGATGTATTCCAATTTTCAACTCATTTATTTGCTGGTTCATCTCATCTTTATTTGCAGCAAGTGTTGCAGTAATCTCTTCTTTATTAACAGCAATGTTATTGTTGACTGTTTCCAGCTGTTGATTGATGTTGCAGCTTTGTTGATCAAATTTTTGATTGAGTTCGTCTTTATTGGCAACCATCTGTTGACTGATTGACAAACTCATCTGTTGCATCATAGCCATTAACTGCGTAAAATCGCAGTTTCCAGATGGTAATGTTGTTGTTGTTTCTGCAACAAAACTTTTCTCCTCATCAGCTGCCACTAGATCATTATTTGTACTAATCTCTCCAAACTGGTAACTTTCCACGTCCATTCCATTGGCTTCCATACCTGGTCGAAGCCGTAGCGTCAATTCAGTTTTGTTGCCGGTTGTTGCCAATCCACGTTGTTCTAGTTCTTTCTTTAACTCAAGAACCTTCAATTCACTTAATAAAACCATTATTAACAGCTAACTAATCCGCCGATGTCACCAATGTTACGTTTTTCTCAACCTTCCTTCGAATTGGCCTAACTCACAATTCGATAAACGTAATTCCCAATCTCTTCTGAGTTCGATCACTGATTAGTTAGCACAAACACCAGGTTTTATTAAGTATTCAACACCTTAATTGTTCCACAACAACAGGAAAACAATACAACAAACAATATTAATGACTAGAATATTCTTTCAACAGCTTCAGAACTCCAACGGTTTATTGTAGAAATTTCCAGTTCACACGTTGAAAATAATACACAAAATATTTCTACTCAATAAAACTTATAATTTTATTACACTTATAACTTTACACAAAACTAATTTAAAGATCACTTTTATAATTTTAACTTCACTATCGCAGGTTTAAAATAAAACTAATTAAAAACTACAAGAAACAATTTCCTTATATACCTTCTGCTTAATCTCTAGAAATTTCTAGGTAACTTTTTAGAAACCTTGAGAAAATATTAGAATATTCGATTATTTTACGTTACGTTGATTTGATTTATAAAATCATAAAACAAATAGACCTTAATTCTAAGAACATGTACAACAACAACAACACTATTTCATTCACTTTCTGTTGTGTTTTGTTGATTTTATTTTCCTGGAAGTGACCGTAATCGTTTAGATCTTTCTGTAATCGTCTATATTTTTCTGCAATCGTAACAGTATATAATAAATTAATTCAACAAATTTACCGCGTTCACAATAGTAAATATTAAAAGAAAATTAAAAAAACAAGACTAATAAAGCATACGATTTTTGGTATGATCCTACTCAGTCGCCATCTTGATTTCGATCTTGGGTTTATACTCGAGTTTCCTCTCTTGGTTATTGTTTCATTCTCTCCGTTTGTATCTGTAAATTTATTATTGTCTGAGCTATGGGTGTGACTGTCGTCAAAAGCTCCTATACAAATGCTACAAACCCAAGATGTTTTGTTTCGATAGATCGAGTTAAATTCTTCGGTATTTATTTCAGTACAGCGGACGTGGCTATTGCACTGTAGAGCTCGTTGCCTACTCGTTACTTCTTTGGGACATAATCCACAAATGTACTTAGTTATTGACTTAGTTGTAGTCTTTTGCTTACTGTTACTCATATTCCACTTTGTAATTGTACTAATTGACCAAATACTTCTGTTATATGAAGTTTCTAGATTCACGTGAAGCTATATAAGTTTGTTTCTTATTTAATTGATTAGATGAGTTTGATTGACGGTGTCCAAGAAACAAACAAGAAAATCGGATAACTTTGGCACTGTACACATTGTTGTTAATAAACACTGTTATTTAATTGTGTGCATGTATACAAAGTTATACTTGTTTGTAGTGATTAGATGGATAATGCTTAACGGTGTACACAAAAAAATAAGTCTTAATCACTTCACATCACAAAATCACTTTGATCATAGAAACACTTCTTAGTCACTTCAAAGTTCACTAATCTAATTACTGTAAAACTATGTACTAGTTGTACAAATACTGCTGCTTTACGAAATTTCTAAATTCACGTGAAGCTGTGTAGCTTTTTTAATTTATAGATGAGTTTGTTTAACGGTGTGCAAGAAACAAACAAAAATAACGAGATGAGTTTGATTATCGGTGTACCAAAAACAAACAAGAATATCAGATTCCTGTATAGCAGTGAAAAAAGATTTTTTTAGATTCTGATATAACTGTGAAAAAGTTTTCCACTTTTAATCATGTGATAGTTTTTTAGGGTTCCGTTTTTTATACGGAACACTATTGGTGAGAGTACAACGTGTTTTTCACATTATTTCGATTATCTCGTGAACCATTAATCCGATGAACTTAAAATTTGAGGTGCTTATAAAACTAACCTATCCACACAAGATGGCGGGTTAAAAAATAAATAAAGTTGTGTTCGTTTGTTTTAAGGAGGTACGATGTAAAGCCTTTGAAAACATACATTTTTTTAGCGAGACGAGTAGGGTATCATATGAAAGGGCTTCATTTCAGCATTTTTTAAAAATATATTTTGGAATTTTACACCTCACCATTTTTTGTATAATTTTGAAAAATGACGTTTTCGGGATGTTTTATTGCCCCGATTAACTCCGACCCTACTTCATCGAAAATCTTGAAATATATTTGGAATGATAGAAAATTGAGGAGGTTTTTAATGAAAAATATAGAAAAGTGGCAGACACTCATAACTATATTTATTAAAGGGGTGGGAATGTTAAGGGGTAAAAACATCATTTAAAACCAGGTCATGTGGGGTGTCATTTGAAAGAGCACTTGATTTTAGAAATATTGCCATATTTTTCAGAATTTTGTATTGCATAGTTTTTGAATTATTATCAATAAAGTGACACAAAAAGTTGGTCCCCCCCTTGCATTTCGAGCCTAATTAACAGAAAAATTTGAAAAAATTCACAGAGACAGGAAGTTTGATAAACTCGGAACGAAAAATATAGCGAACCCTCAAATAATTATATTTTTGTGTTTTTAAGGGATTGGGGTGGGGAAGGGTGAAAAAAAACTTTTTTGACCCAAGCGAGTGGCGTGTCATTTGAAAGAAGACCGAATTTCAGACTCTTTGCAATTTTTTTTAGAATTTTGTGGTACACAGTTTTTGAGTTATTCTAAAAAATGTGCAAATTCCAGACCGTTCCCCCCCCCTACGTTTCGACACTGATTGACAGAAAAAATTGAAAAAATTCATAGAGACAGGAAATTTGCTATATTTTGAACGAAAATTATAGCGAACTCTCAAATAATTATATTTCTGTGTATTTAGGGGATGGGTGTAAAGAGGGTAAAAAAAAACTTTTTTTGACCCATACGAGTGGGGTATCATTTGAAAGAGCACCAAATTTCCAAAACATTGCAGTTTTTTTTAGAATTTTCCGGTACACCGTTTTTGAGTTATTCTAAAAAACGTGCAAATTCCAGACCGTTCCCCCCCCCTACGTTTCGACACTGATTGACAGAAAAAATTGAAAAAATTCATAGGAACAGGAAATTTGCTATATTTTGAACGAAAATTATAGCGAACTCTCAAATAATTATATTTCTGTTTATTTAGGGGATGGGTGTAAAGAGGGTAAAAAAAAACTTTTTTTGACCCAAGCGAGTGGGGTATCATTTGAAAGAACACCAAATTTCCAACACGTTGCAATTTTTTTTAGAATTTTCCAGTACACCGTTTTTGAGTTATTCTAAAAAATGTGCACATTCCAGACCGTTCCCCCCCCCTACGTTTCGACACTGATTGACAGAAAAAATTGAAAAAATTCATAGAGACAGGAAATTTGCTATATTTTGAACGAAAATTATAGCGAACTCTCAAATAATTATATTTCTGTGTGTTTAGGGGACGGGTGTAAGGGGGATAAAAAAAAACTTTTTTCGACCCAAGCGAGTGGGGTATCATTTGAAAGAGCACCAAATTTCCAAAATATTGCAATTTTTTTTTAGAATTTTGCGGTACACAGTTTTGGAGTTATTCTAAGAAATGTGCAAATTCCAGACCTCCCCCCCTACGTTTCGACACTGATTGACAGAAAAAATTGAAACAAATTCATGGAGACAGGAAGTTTGCTATATTTTGAACGAAAATTATAGCGAAGTCATTTGAAAGAACACTTAATTTAAGAAACATTGCAACATTTTTTAGAATTCTGCGATGCACAGTTTTTTAGTTATTGATGAAAAAAAAGTGCTATTTTAAGAACGCTGATTTATAGAACAAATATTCCCAATTTAGACCGTTAAAATACTGGTTAAATCTTTCTTTAGCTAACATAAACAGCTATGGATAAGATTTAACCTCAAGTAACATTTTTGATCAATGTAGATGTGATTGACATTTACTATAGACGTTTACGATTAAACATTTATTCTGTTATGCGTCCATAGTCTGGCGATATAAAGACTTTACAACATAACTTTATGTCATTTATTTTTGATATTGTGTTCTTTAACATTCACGGAACCCTTGGCGAGCGAATTTTATTCGCACTTGTCCGACTTTTTATTTATTTTTTCCAGTTATTTAATTTTAGCACTGTACCCATGAAACAGAATACATAACCATACTTTATTTTTAAATTGATTGAAAGAGATTGATTAACATTAAGCACAACAATTGTTCATATTCATGTATAGCTATGAAAAGTTTATACGCATAATAATTCCACTATAATTATCTTTCCCTTCTTCGAGTATTCAACTTTTTAATATTAACTGACACCGAATACAAAACACCGAACACATAACCATGGCCATATGGTCATTAAAAGTTGCTTTTTTAAGAATTTAGGAGTATAAATTTCGACAAAAACAGAAATAGACAATATAATTTGCAAAGCACAACGAGTTAGAAAATTGTCACATATATGAAAAAATTTTTTACTTTGACTCGATTTATTAATTTATAAAAATTTTTACTTCGACTTGATTTATTATTTAGGTTAAACGCGTGTTCACTCTTTGGTTGTTAATTGTTGATAACGATCGATTCCATTCGATTCCATCGATTCCATTTTGCCACTTCTCACTATCACTTCCAGATACAGCTTCATCATAATCACACGGGTCACTTGACTCATTTGAATTTATCATATAAGTAACATAATCGTCATATTGCACAGCTTTGCGATCTCTTGTAGAACGGTGTGGTACATCTACACTATTATCTTCAATATTTGCTTCAAAATCGGAATCGGAATCACGGCTTTTTGTTGACTCGTTTATTGATGCAGTTGTATAGGATTCATCATTATCAGTAATTTGACGAGGTAGAGTAACCCTATCAACTAAATCATTTGGTATAGAATTCATCATATGTATTACAATCATCAACAATTTCCGTCTCACGAGTGATTGACATTAAAATCAGGATTTATATGATTCAATTTCCCCACTAAATCTTGATTTACTTTGGCATTAGTGTAATAATTGTTCTCCAGGAAAATCACATCTCTACTGATTAATAATTTCATAGTATTAGGATCAATTAATCGATAACCTTTTGTGTTTTCGCAATACCCAATAAAAATACATAGCATGGATTTTTTATCCCATTTCCTTCTTCGTTGCTTGGGTATGTGTACCATTGCCAAGCATCCAAAACCCCGTAAATGCGATAAAACTTTCTCATTTCTCGTCTGCCAAATATCTAACGGACACTTTCCTTTCAAAATTCTTGTTGGTGTTCTGTTAATCAAATATACTGTTGTATTTACCGCCTCAACCCAAAAACATTTGTCAAGACCAGATCCAAACATTAAACATCGAGCTTTTTCAATGATCGTTCTGTTCATACGTTCCATTTTTCCATTTTGCTCTGGTGCATAAACTGTGGTTTTTTGATGAACAATTCCCGATTCCATAAAAATTCTACGCATTGCTACATTATCAAATTCAGTACCATTATCTGATTGAAAATATTTAATAGTTTTACCCGTTTCATTTTCAACCATCTTTCTAAAATAATTGAATATTCCAGGTACTTCACTTTTGGCCTTCATAACATAAATAAACACTTTTTTGGAAAAATTATCCTCAAAAGATAAATAGTATTAGCGCCATCAATTGATTCACATTCCATAGGGCCGCATACATCACCATGGACTAATTCTAAAACCGATTTTGAAACTGTAGTCGATGAACTAAATTTCTGCCGGGTCTGCTTACCTTCAAAGCAAGAAATACATGGCTTATCATCATCAATGTATTGAATTTTTAACTCTGCTTTAAGTTTCTCTAAATTTTGTATGTTTGTATGTCCCAGACGCCGATGCCAAATATCTTTATCAACAATAGCAAAACTTCTATGCAATTCTGGTACATTTAATTTAAACATTTTTTCACGTAAAGATGCTGTAGCAATAAGTTGACCATTTGAACTGTAAATATAGCACGTATCATCTTTAAACTCTATACGATTTTTCTTTGTAACTATTGCGCTCGCTGACAACAAATTTGTGCATAATTCTGGAACGTACAATACATCAATAATGTCAACTTCCATTGTTTTACCACCAACAAGGACTTTCAGTATTACATTACCTTTGCCAAGAACTTTCACATGACCTCTATATAATTAATACATACATAATTTTTTGTAATTTTCCAGCAAGTTGAAATTATTTGTGCGACGTGGACCCCGAGTCAATATATACCAATCATCTATGTAGAAATTATCAACAGTAGCAAATGCTGTTTATAATGCAAATTTTGATTTTTCTTTACACTCGATTTGATTAGCCAATTTTGGACAATTTGGTTTAATTTTACCAATTTCATCACATCCATAACATTTAACAGGACCACGTCTCTTGAAATGATTTTCATTTCTCGTAAATAAAGCTTGATTGACTTGCATCGTTACCACCATTGTACCTCTCGAAATCCTGCAACAATTTGGTTTTTATTGAGTCTGCTGTAATCTTAACGCCACTACTTTCCACGGCCATTGTCATTGGCTGAAATTTATCGGGCAAACCACTTAACAAACAATTTTATGTTTAATATTTAGTCAAATATTATTATCAAAAATATCACTGATTATCGTAATTACAATTACAAGACACATAGAATAAAACAGTGAATTACGACTACTCGACAGTATATTTATTTATTGACTGACTAATAAATTGATTTTATATCAATCGATAGACTTAATATAACTGTGTTACTTTAATAAAATTGGAGAGTACGAACAATGATTCAAACCATATATTAGCAACAATTAGTACATATATAATAACTTTCCTCTTTTTTAAAACATTGTTCGGTATCCTTAAGAAAAACACTTAATTAATAAATTATTAAATTAACAACATCCAATACAATAGTTACTTGACTTTACATATTTAAAAAGACTATACTCAATTAAAAATTTGACTAATCGTTTTCATACTTCAACCGTACAGGTGATCGACGAATTCTTTTTGATCTTCTCAGTTCAACAGCTTCACTACTTTTCCTTTTATTTATATTTTCGCGAAACATCTCAGACTTTGGAACTATGTGAAGTGGTGGATGAAAATGATCAGCTAGATTTGACAATCTTAAATGATTTTCATGAACAACACGAACGTGATTATTGACAATAATTAAATACATATAATTTGATAATTGTTTTAGAATTCTTGCAGGTAACCATTTAACATAATTTTTAAAATGATTCCTATATAAGACTTTTTCCTCTTTTTTAAATTTTTGACTTCTTACATGATCTGCATTTTGCTTTACCTCATTATTATGAACGTTAACAGTGTTTTCATGAATTACAATATTTTGATCTAAATTGAATGTTACTTGTTTTTTTGGATTTATAAGATCGAGCAACGATTTGGTTTTGAAAGAAAAAATAAGATCATTTGGAGAACTTCCTGTTACAGTATTAGGTGTATTTCTTTGTGTTATCAGGAATTTATGTATTTTTTCCTGAATATCTCCAACTGGGTTTTCAAGAAGAAATTTTTTAAAAACATTTTTGACTGTCTGAACATTACGTTCAGCTAACCCATTTGATTGTGGGTGATATGGTGGTGTATGTACCAACTCAATTTTATGCCTTTTACAAAAATCATCAAACGCATGTGAACAAAACGGTGGGCCGTTATCTGTGACAATTTTGGATGGTAACCCAAAAATAATAAAAACTTCGGTTAATTTTTTAATTAAATTATTAGCAGTTGTGTTATTCATAAGCATGACGTCACAAAATTTAGAATAAGCATCGACTAAAATCAAAAATTCAAATTTCGAAAAATAGAAAAAATCTAAATGTATTCGCTGAAATGGAAATTCACTCTTCGGCCATGACGAAGTTAGATGTTCTTTCGGTACATTTGTTATTACTTGACAAATTTCACACGATTTAACATTTTTTTCAATATCTAGATCTATTCTGTTCCACCAAACATATGATCGAGCTAACAATTTCATTTTGACAATACCACTATGATTCTGATGTAACAATTTTAAAATATTTGGTTTAAGACTTTCTGGAATTACAATTCGGTTCGCATAAAATAAACAACCGTTTTCCGAACTCAAGCTATATCGAAGACGATAGTACGGTTTTAGATTTTGTGGTATTTGTTGTGGCCAGTTAGTCATGGTATATTTTAAAACTTCGCTAAGAACTTCATCATTTGATGTTTTAAAAGAAATTTCAACAACGTCCAATGGCAGATCTGGTGAGAAATTTAAAAAATTTATGCAACTATTTTCATCGACTTCAGTGCTTCCTGACACAGGTAATCTAGACAGAGCATCGGCATTCCCCATCTTTGCTCCTTTCCTATACTCCAACTCATACTCATACGCTGATAAAATTACTGCCCACCTTTGAAGACGAGCAGCTGCTACAGCTGGAGTGTTTTTCCTAGGGTGAAAAATTTCTCTTAAGGCCTGATGATCTGTATAGATTTTGAAACTGTGTCCATAAATATATTTATGGAAACGTTTCAAAGCAAAAATAATAGCTAACGCCTCTCGGTGTAATTGTGAGTAGTTTTTTTCAGCATTTGAAAGGGTGCTAGATGCAAATAGGACAGGTTTTTCTTGACCATCCACAATATGCGATAAAACCGCACCTACTCCGTATGGACTAGCATCTGAAGATATAATTATAGGTTTAGATGGGTCATATATTTCTAACAAGTTATTTTTCAACATTAATTGTTTACTTTTCTCGAAAGTATTCTGACATTCCGTGGACCATTCATAACTTGTGTCTTTACGTAATAACTGATAAAGAGGTCGCAATTCCATCGATAGATTTGGAATAAAACGAGCGTAATAGTTTAAAAGTCCTAAGTAAGACTGTAATTCTTGAAGGTTCTTGGGACTCGGTGCTTCTATAATTGCTTGTACCTTATCATCATTTGGTCTTATACCATCTTGTGACAAAGTATGACCAAGATACTTGATAGACGATTGTAAAAATTTACATTTTTCGACATTAATCTTGACTTTATATTTATTTAAACGTTTACATACTTCTAACAATTTTTGTAAACATTCCTCTTCCGTTCGGCCTCCAACTAAAATATCATCAAGATAACCGTATACCATTTCTATACCAAATATAATTTGATCGACGACTGACTGAAATATGCTTGGAGCACTTGAAACTCCAAACGGTAAACGCGTATATTGATATAAACCGCGGTGTGTATTTATTGTTAAATACTGTTGACTTTCTTCGGTAACCGCCAATTGCTGATACGCACCAGACAAATCGATTACGGAAAAATATTTTGCGTTTGCGAGGCTCGCAAAAATATCCTCAATTTGAGGCAAGGGGTAATGACTAGTATCAATATATTTATTAATTGTGACACGACAATCTATACAAATTCGAATATCGCCATTTTGCTTGGGGACTATAACGATTGGACTTGCCCATTTTGAAGTTTTAACCGGTTTTAAAACTGTTTCCTTTTCCAGACGATTTAGTTCTTGCTCAACCTTGTCTTTTATTTTATATGGCACTGAATAAGATTTAAAAAATATTGGACTAACCTGATCATTTAAAATTATTTCAGCCTTAAAATCCAAAATTGGTTCACTTAAATCTTTATCAAAAATTTTTGGAAAAAGCTGACGTAAATAATTTTCAATATTCTGACCTTCAAAAATGTTTTTATCAAATAATAGTTGTGAATTTTGTTGTTGTTGTTCCTGTTGTATATAGTATTGTATTTGTTCGCGTTGTATATCGTTTGATTCTCGATTAGAACCAAGCTTTCTTTTGCATAGCGGTAATAACTCATCTTGCCAATTGTGTTGTAAAACATCAAGCCAATTCCTTCCAATTAATGGTCGAAAAGGTTTTAATGCTCTGATAATGATAAGTTCCAATGCATAACAATGCTCTCCATACTTTACAGTGACCTTGATTTTTCCCAAAAGATTAATTGCTCGACCTTCAACAGAAAATAAATTTTTAAAACAACATATATATTTTAAATAAACAAACTGGTTACGATACGTTTCTTCATCAATAACTGAAACTATTGCCCCAGTATCAATCTCCATCTCTATTACTTGATTATCCACTTCTAAATTCACAAGTGCTGGTTGGTTATCAGATGACAGACTTTGAATTAACTTCACGAAATTTCTGCAAACAACTGAAGTGTGACCCCGTTGTTGACATTGAAAACATTGCCAGTATTGAGCAGGACAAGTTTGCGGATTATGTGAACGACCGCAACGAAAACAATTTCTTCTATTTGAATTACTTCTATAGTGTTGATTGTGATTTGATGACTGATGACTTCTTCTTGATGATGGTGACTTGCTTTCATAACTACCTTCTCGTCGTGATGATGATCTTCTACCACGTCTTGATTCACGTCGACTATGATGAAATTTTTTTATTTGGCTTGAATGACCTTGCATTAATAATGATGATGATGTTGATGATGACTTAGTTTGATCAGAAAGTTTAAACTGCGGCAATGATTGAAAAGCATGAGCTTCTTTAGAAGACATCTCCATATTCAAGGCTTTTTCACAATATTTTTCGAAGTCTAATGTATCGTCCTTCAAAAGTTCTCTTTGAATTTCTTCACTTTTTAATCCTATAATGAACCTATCTGTTAAAGCGTCATCAATAGCTTTATTTTTTAATCCGGCATTATTTCCCGTTAAAAAATGACCAAAATCACATGTTTGTGAACAAGATTTTAATTTTATAATAAAATCCATGATAGATTCACCGCTATGTTGAACTGTTTTAAAAAATTTATAGCGTTCCGCCCTTTTATTTATTTTAGGATTAAAATGGTTTTTTAATATACGAATCAAATCATCATACTTTTTTGCACTTGGATTTTCTGGTGCACAAATTGATTTTAATATTTCATATGAAGCCTTACCTATCAAACTAAGCAGTAATAGTGTCTTCTTTAGGTCAGCAACATCATTTATTTTAAAAAATATCTCAAGTCGATCCACATATGCGTCAAAATTATCGCCAGGTTCAAATTCTTCAAGCTTTCCCATGTACGCCATGTTGACTTCGTTTTTATATATTTTATATTCAGGTTTTTTGTCTTCACAGTCTTGCACTACAGAATATTCCTCTAAATGAGGTTGTATTTCACTTTTATCACTCGTCGCCACTTTTATGTTTAATATTTAGTCAAATATTATTATCAAAAATATCACTGATTATCGTAATTACAATTACAAGACACATAGAATAAAACAGTGAATTACGACTACTCGACAGTATATTTATTTATTGACTGACTAATAAATTGATTTTATATCAATCGATAGACTTAATATAACTGTGTTACTTTAATAAAATTGGAGAGTACGAACAATGATTCAAACCATATATTAGCAACAATTAGTACATATATAATAACAATAAACTACCAACCAATTCATCATCACCAGTAATTTGACGAGGTAGAGTAACCTTATCATGATTTGGACCGAGTTATGGCCCATTTCGTTTTTGAAACCGCGATTGTGACATTGATTTTGTATGCCATATATCGACAGGAACTGAGAATTTCCCTCCAAAATGATACTGTTGTGCTCACAAGATGCTGGGTCCGTACCTACCCAACACGCGATTGGTTACTCTGACTCCTGCTAGTAACGTACTTTATGAAAAAATATAACGTACTGTGTAGTATAAGTAAAACGTACGTAGCGAACTACTTATGTGTAATCATGTCCCAAATTATGTTATAGAGGTCTATTTTCTAAAATCTGAGGTTTGTAATGAAGCGCCGCTTCGGTGAAGAATCATCAAAGTGGCGTAGCAGGCCGCGTACCTAGCGAGATTTATTTATAGCCCCAAACTAGCTGTAATCTGTGGGGACGAGAAAGAAATCCTACCGCTCCAGCCCAAATAACCAATAGAACGCGTATCTCTTAAGGGTGGAGTATGGTTTTAAAGACGAAAAAAACCATATTTTTGAGATTTTTTTGCGGTGACATGAGTAATATAATTTTATTAAATATAATTAAATATTATTGTACCACTTTTGAAGTATGTCAGAAAAAATTTTCAATGAAAAATATTGATAAATAAGCTGGTGACGTTGAATCTCCAGAGGCGCCTTGAAAACAAGTGGTTTTGCGGTGAACATCATAACTCGTTACCGGATCATCTGAATCAACAAAATTGATATGCATTTTAAAGGTGATGTATTTCTCGAGGTAATCAGGAAGAGTTTTTTTTTTTTTTCTTTTTTTTGCAGCAATTGGAAGTGAAAAACGCGATTTTAGCTCAAAAAATCGCGGTTAATTTGTTATTAAAAAATAGAAAAAAATGAAAAAAAAAACTCTTCCTGACTACCTGTTGATTTATGTGAAGAAGTAATGTTCAAATTTTCAAAAGGATCGGTTCAGTAGATTTTGAGTTCTAATGTTCACGAACTTCAAAAATGACGTTTTCGAGAAAATCAGGTATCACGGCCGGTCGTTTGAAACACTGTAACTCCGTTAGTTTTACTCGGATTGACTTAAAATTTGTACACAATATTCTCGACATATTGTTCATCCAGAAAAAAATTAAAAAAAAAATAATTTTAAAACCATACCATATCGTTTGAAACGCTGTAACTCCGTTAGTTTTACTCAGATTGACTTAAAATTTGTACACAATATTCTCGACATATTGTTCATTCAGAAAAAAAAAAAATAAAAAAAATGCAAAAAAAAATTATTTCAACCAGCAGCCCAAACGTAAAAAAAAACAAAACGAAGACAGCTGTTTGTTTTAATCAAACAAAAAGTTGAATAAGAGACAGAAGCCATATGTCGGCTTCTATTTATAGTATATTAACGGCCGTTTACAAACAATAACAAAACGATAAGTTTGTTTCTTGGGTATTTTCTTTCGTTAAGTTTTGTACCCACTATAGAGTTTGCACAACTAACTCATCAAACTTGAAAACAAATTCTGAAAAAAAGAAGATTACGAACTGAGTGCAAGAAATTGTGTTGGAAAAGGGCAACATTAAATTAGAAAGTCGTTGTGAATGTAAATTTAATGCGCGTGAGAAAGTAGTGCGACTCTAAATTGCGAAAACAGCTTCATTACAGGTTTTCTAAGCACTTTGCAAATTTTAAAAACGCATCTCGTTAAGTTGAAAATTCGTTGAGAAATTTAATTTTGCAACTAAGAAATTTTCGCAGTTTTTTTGAACCACTGTAATTGTTGTTAATATTGAATATGGGTATAGGCAACAAAAATGCTATTTAAAGCTGACACTACACCCTTTCAATTCCGTCAAGCAGATTGCGATCAGATGAAAACTCAGACCTTGCGGCTTGCCCAAAGTTAACAACTTTTTCTCAGGCCTTAAGTGCAAAATGGGATTGTGCAAAAACTATCAAGCCGAATGAAACGTTCTGAAGCTTATTTTTTTCGTTGAGGTTTTAGCTACAAGATAGAGGGTCAATTTTGCTACAAACAATTATAAAATATCGATTTTGTGACCTTTTTTCGCAATTTTCGCAAAAATTTGCAACAAAACAAATTATTTTTGTATTTACGGTTGTTACGGGATTTCTATTACGGTGAATTAGATATAGAAGTAGTACATCTTTATTATAATGTTTATTTTATTTAATAGTTGTTATTACAGATTATCATGTTTCGAATTTTTAATTAAAAATCAAAATTAAAATTAATAATCAAAATTATTTTTGTTTTTTTTTTATTATAAGTTATAGAAAAACATTTAAGGAACAAAAAAGCTCCACTGCATCAGTGTCCTAAAGTGCACCATTTACAAGTTATATCGCTTACAAGGAAACAAAAAAAAATTTCCAGCACACTTTGTTGAATAACTCCAGTCCCCATGTGTCGGACAAGTGGACTCGGCATATCTATTATGTGACTACCCTACCCCAGAGATTAGAAAAATTTCTGACCTGCTACCGACAACAATTTCAATGTAAATGTTTCTATTGGCCTATATACAATTTCAATGAAAATTTCATATCAAGGTTAATTATAATTTCTTCTTAATATAATTAAAACTAATTTTCCTTATCTTAGCTAAAAATGGTTATATTTTATTTTTATATATAAATTTTTTTATGGTTTATTATTTGTATTTTCAAACAACTTATACTTAATTATGAGAATTCTCTTACTACAATTTAATAGAATTAAATTCAAGTGACATTCATCAAACAATCAATTAAATCAAGCATGAAGCGTAACCTTATCAAAATGATATGGTAATAGAACATTCCTGGCTTGGTAATTATAGCCTGTAGCTGTAACTATAGTTCAGTTGGTATACTGTTACCTCTATAGGTAATTTTAATAGCCTGTGTGGGTTCAAGTTTTTGTACATTAAAGTTCCATCTATTGATTCTTTCTATCTTGGTCATCCCTTCGTTTGAGAAGCATGACAAGAAATAATTTAAATCTACTTCTACAGGTATTTTATTAACAAACCCCGTCGTTCCATAAGAGAGAATGGGGATGTAAATTTTGTAACCTTTCCCACTTAAAGATTTACTATCCAGAATATTATTTGCAGTTTCCCAACTTGAAGTTTGAACTTTAACTTTGTTTTTGCCAAATTTTTTTTTTTTTTTTTTTTTTAATAAAATGTGATGTGTAGTAGGCATTACAATATGTGTCACAACAACACATAAAAACCTTTTAAGACCAAGGTCCCACAACAACATGCGTTTTAAGGATGTTAATGGACGCAAATCTGTTTTTTTTAATATTTTTTGTTAAATAATGGACAACTAAACTATAAATCCTATCACATATAAAATATGACATAGGCCAATATTTCGTGATAGGATAGAGAAAATAAAAATAAAATAAGAGATAAAAAGCAAATTTGTTTTAAAAATTTGCAGGAACAAAACTAAAATTGGTTTGCCAATAGTCCAGCTAATGGCATAATCCTTGATTATGGGACGCAGCATATTTTTCAATGATTAAAGCTCAGATATATAGTTATATGAAAGCTCGTTTCTTCGAGCAAGCTACAGCGTTCCAGCATCAAGAAATATTCATTAGCTAAGATTGAGAGTGCTACCGTTGACTGAATACAGTTCATCCGCCAGCACCCCTAAGATATCACCTTGGCTAGTGATATCTCACTGCTATTGCCAGTGGTATGTGATATCTCACGTTAACTCATGTCCCAATAACAGGGACTGGAGTGCGCGGGGTTGTCACACCCGTGGATCAAAAAATAGAAAAAAATTAACAAATTAATAAAAACTGATCCCTCCATGCGTACGAAAATTGGATGACATTAATGATAGGCCCACTTTTATGTTCTTTTATAGACATAGCTATTAAAATATCATTCAAGTTAACTCCTTCGAAAACAACCCAAAACGGCCATTTGTCCCCCGCTATGTATCTGTTTTTTTATAAGGTTCTCTTCGTTATTGTTAATATTAGGTTCAATAATTTTGGTCTCCTCTTCAATAGTAAAACTGTTCATGCTGCAATTATCATTTTCGGTCACATTAGAAAAACTGATTTCTGATTCATCCGAAGTTTTATCGTCTATATTTACTTCCTGATCCCGTTTATTCTCCATCGTGAGTGTTTGTGTATTTTTTAATTCTTTTAATCTAGAAAATTCTTCGTGGGGATATCTTCGTCCAGACGGTTATTCAAATTATCTTTAATTTTCTAATTAATTTTAGTATTTTTTGTTTTTTTTTATATTGGGGATTACTTTATGTAAATTCTTCCTTTTTTCCCGTTTTAACTATTTCTAATTGATTAAGATCCATGAACCGTAAATAATTCGGATGCCCAACTAAGCGGTCATGAACCCTCTATGGTTGTCATCCGTAGTTATATCAAATGATAAAAGAATACTAATTCATAGAAGGATATATTTGTCTATTTTATAAAGAGCTAATTGTTGCAAAGTTAAACTCAGTGGATTAACAATTTATTTATTGTAATACTTAAATAAAAGACGTTTAGACACAACGAGTAATTTGTACGTTATAAAAACTTTTATTTTTGACAACTATATATATAAGAAATTAGTGTTTCCATACATAAAATTATTAGTACAATAAAATATAGACAGATGACATTTAAGTGTGTGAATGATTTCTACCAACACTCCTCCTCATTCGCACTGCAGTCCACTTCCGCTTCTCAGTTCCTTCATTCTTCCGGCTGGTAATGGTTTGGTGAATAAATTAGCAACAATCTATTGTGATGCACAATATATATATTGAACGATTTTTCTATCAACATAATCTTTTACAAAGTATATGCTTTTGTGTCAATATGTTTGGATCGATGGCTTAACTTTTCTTCTTTTATTAAACCTAAACAACTTTGATTGTCCTCATATATAATGGTTGGATGATACTGTTCAGTACCAAAGTCCACTAACAACTTTCTAATCCATGCAGCCTCTTTACAAGCCTCTGATAAAGCAATGAACTCTGCTTCAGTAGTAGATAATGCTACATATAATTGTTTACGACATGTCCAACTTATTGCACCTTCATTTAATTTAAAAATGTAGCCTGTATTTGATTTTCTGTATTCTCTGTCTTCAGCCCAATTTGCATCGGCATATCCTATTAAATTCGTGTTATTTACATTATGGTTACTCAAAACTAATTTCAGATTAATTGTGCCCTTTGAATATTTTACAACCCTTTTTAATTCATTTAGATCTTCTCTTCTTATAAAGTAATAAGCCAATAAGCTTCTGATATTGCTTGTTATCACTAAGAATGTCTGTGCTGTCATAATCACCTCGATAGCCAGGGTCCAAAGGTACAGATGAATTTTTAGTATTCTCTAATCCAGCTTCTTGAATAATTTTTGTGATATATGGTTTTTGACTTATACAATAGTTTTCTTGTTTATCCTTTTCAATATCATGGTGTCCACCAGGTATGGAATTCTGGAAAGTCAGGGAAAGTCAGGGAATTTTTTTTTTGTCAGGGAAAGTCATGGAAAGTCATGAAAATTTATTATTTTTCTGGAAAAAATTTCTTTTAATACAAACTTTTTTTATTAAAATTAATTTTCGTATATCCTTAATAATTTACTTAAATATTTTTGCAAGCGACGCAAGTTGTAATACAATCTATAAATTGAATGTTTTGAATTTCCATACTTTGAAATTTTATGATACTCAGTGGCGGATTATGCCTTTAAGGGGCCCGAGGCGGAACAAAATTTTGGGGCCTAAGATTTTACCAAAAATTTTGCAAATGAGTTTGATTAAGACTATTTCTTAAATAATTTTTTATCCGCTTCAGAACGGAGAAAGATCGTTCCCCACTTGCGTTGCATATCGGCAATGTAAGAAATATTTTTAAAATAGTTTCCACATTGGGAAATGAAGATTGCAGGCGATCAATGATTACCTTGTACATCTTAAATAGACAAGTGATGTTCTCTTCTTTTATATATTTTAAAAAATGATGTACTTCGTCTTTAAAATATTGTACTTCTATATCCCTCGCATATGTATTTGACAATTCTAAAATACACTTGTCAACTTCATCACTGGATATATTTTGATCAAAAAATAATTTAAAATTGTTTATAACAGTTTCATATATGGACGTTCTGGTAGACATTTCAGTGGCAAGTCTATCACAGATCATATTGTGAGATATGAGACACAGATCATATAATAAACAATTCTTGTCCTACTAACTGTGTGTCATTTGCAGATGATTCATCATACATAATTTTGAGTTTTCTTTTTCGTCCTTCTTTGTAGCTAATATTGTCTGTTAATAAGTTTGTTTGCTTTTCTATGCTCTCAAAATCATTCCGAACATCCCTTATAAATTGTGACAAAGAATTAAACAGTTTTACTCCTTGTAATAAGTTCGTTTGAATATTTTGAAATGATTTTCTAGTACTATTGATTCTTTGCAATAATATATCCCATAGAACGGTTAATAAGGCAATTCATATTCATCGAAAGAACTAGCTAATTTTTTAACCTCAACTTTAGTAATCGGTTTTTCGTCTTCATTTTCGCTAATTTGGATAAGAACGCTTTTAATATTTTTGTAATTAAACCGCAAGGCGGATACTGCATCAGCTCTTGCAGACCATCTTGTCACTTGTGTCACTTAATTTTTTAATATGTTTGGAATTAGGATCGGAAAAAATTATCAATAAGCAACTTCCATCTGTGAGTAGATGAAGAAAAGAATACATATATATTTTGGATAAAGTTAAAATAATACACCGCAGTAGAATAGGCATCTGCAGCATAATTTCCAATTAAATTAAGCGTATGACTTGTACAAGGAATAAAAATGGCGGTCTCACTTAGAGTTTTAATTCTGGCTTGTAAACCATTATATTTTCCGGCCATATATGTTTGACCGCGACAATTTTTAATATCCAAAGACAAATTGTTTAAAGTTTTCAAAATAAGTTGTGCTAGATATTCTGAATTGTGATTTTCAATTTGTAAAAATCCAAAAATTGTTCTCTCGCATCGCCAACTTTATCAATGTACCTTAATATAAAACTTAGTTGGTCAGTGTGGTTTACGTCTGGCGTAGAATCAACAATAATTGAATAATATAAAGAGTCCTGAATTTCTTGAATTAGGTGTTCTTTTACTTCAGTTCCCATTAAATTTATAAATTCATCGCATGTGGTATGTGATAAATAACTTACATTACCTTTTCCTGGATGGCTGTACCTCTCCAAATGATTTTTAAGAAAATCATCAAATTGGGATAGGTACTCAATGCATGTCATAAAATTTCCTTTTCTGTTCGAATCAATACCTTCTCGATGACCACGAAATGCTAAACCCAAAGTAGCTAATAGCTTTACTGTAGCTGCAACTCTTTTTAAAACTTCCCGCCAGTATTTTTGTTGTACTTCAATTTCACGAGCTATTTGAGTATCAATACGTCCAGTTACAGACAATCTTTTTTTCAAATTTTTCAGACAAATTTTTTAGACAATCTTTTTTCCAATCAACATTGATAAAACGAAATATACAACTAAAGCTAAAACACCTATACTATATCAATCATATTATATGGAAACCCTTTTCAAACGTTAATTCAAATGATGAATTTAGCATGTATTGTATAAAAAATACATGGATTTTAAGCATACAATAATAGATTTCAATTCTACACGTTAAAAAGTTTTCATTTATTTAGTTATATATGAAATTAATCTAAAATATGTACAATTATATGCTTAAAATTGAGGTTTTCAGTTTAATGCTTTCAATAAATTATAGGTCTTAAAAGAAATCCAAAATCATTGATGAAAACATAGAACTCAAATATACTTCAAATATCCAAAAAATACTTATCTGGATTTTGTTTTTATCAATAATTTTGCGATTAATATAATAACAGCCCATTGCAAATAAAGTTTTAGTATTAATATTCATTCATAACAGTGGAACTTTTCAAAACAAAATGTTTTTTTACTATACAAATTGGAAAACGAATTTGTACATTAAAAAATTATAAAACTATCAAATTAGAATTATTAAAATAAATACATACATGAAAAAAAGTAATACAAATTGACAACCTAACACTATTACATGTGGGATAATATTAAAAAAATCTTTAGGTTTAAAAACTTTGGTTGAATGAACGCAGTCATCTGATATTTGAATACCTATAAAATATCAATACTATTTGTAGCGAGGGGGCCCCTGTGCATGTGGGGCCCGAGGCGGCCGCCTCTTCCGCCTCTATGGTAATCCGCCACTGATGATACTCAAAAACTTTATGTGTTAAACGCAGTGTTTCGAACCCAGAAAAATTTGGGGGCAGGTTCAGGTTCGGGTTCAACACATTAAAATTTAGTGGGTTCGGGTTCGGTTCGGGTTTGGGTTCGGGCTCAAATTTGTTACAAAAAAAACAATTTTTTCGAAATTTTTTTATGAATTCATTATTTTTTTATTAAGAATTTTTGAGATCAATTAAACTCAAGTAAGTAAAGAAGTAATTGGAATTTTTTCAATTCAAAGGTATGGTTCGAAGTTTCTCAGAATAAAACTCCAATTCACATTTTTCGTGTTTCGGATAAATTCGAACCTTCCTCGTCAGTGCCCGGCTCGAATCCTTCGGCAGACACGCTTTCGATTACGCCGCCGTTGAGGCGATGACCATTTCGAAGTTGAAACTTCTTCATCACTTATTTATTTTTGCTTAAGTTGAATTTTTCCACTGTCATTAGTCCATATTATGGAAATGTGATAACGTTATATAGGTTTTTTTTATTTTTATTTTTTTTTATTTTTTTATGTTACATACCGTATATATGTTACACACATATTTATTTTGGAAAAACATTTTTATTAATTCTCACTATTCACTATTCTCTACTGAAACAGATAATAACCAAAATAATCTTGTTTAAAACACAAAAAATCTGCGAAATGTGAAATTTCTTATGCAAACTTCCTAAATTCCCTATATTAAAAACTGAACCTGAACCGCGTTTTTGATTGGGTTCGGGTTCAGGTTCGGGTTCACATAATTTTAAAAAAATCTTGCTCCGGAGCGGGTTCAGGGTTCGGGTTCGGTTCGGGTTCGGTTCGGGTTCGAAACCCTGGTTAAACGTAATATTTTTACGTTTATAAACAAAGAAAGCCTTTTGCACTCTATCGCTATGACAGTATGTGACCTCAACAGTTTGCCTGTTTGCACTAGCTGACTGTCAAGAGTAAAAGAATATGCTTGATGCAATAATGCACCCGAATCCCGATATCTTCCGACTACTGTTAGTGACTATATTTATAAAAAAAAACAACAAGATCAGCAACGTTGCGTCGATGTTGTAAGAAGGACAAAATTTGATGTTAAATTTTGATCACCCACAATTCGTGTAACACAATTTTGGGCAAAGTCCAAGACAGCCAGGATGAAAACAGATACAGCTTCCAAACTTGAAAATACTCAATTGATATGGGGTCAAATATTTTTTAGATTTATTGAGGAGCTCGATGTTTGTAGACGCATTTTTGTCATCGTCATTATATGAAAACGTATAAATAAACCTTCGCGTATTTGCTCGTCACCTATACTAATTGAAATATCGTTGGAAAACTCAATAATCAGTATAGTTAGCTGTATTTTTTTACAATTTAAATTGAACAAATTTTCACTCCCCAATCGTCAACTTTTTTAGGTCCTCGTTTACATTTATCGCAGCTCCGAGCGGGATTTAATCGTTTATGTATTGTACTTTTGAAGATAGGGGACGAACGATTTGTGGAGTGTAATAGTGCGATTCAACAGCTCTTTGATATAGAGTGAACTGAACCTAGATTGGGATAACAAACAGAACCATGGGTACACCAGCGTTCATTAATTAAGACTCAAAAGAAAATCCATCTACGTTGAAAAGTTGCAGAATTGCCAATATTCATTCTAAGGAGGTCAAATCAATGCCCACCTCTCCGTTGTTCATATAATTAAATCAAGAACAGCAGTGAGTTTTTCAAGAGTTTCGCTTCTTTGGATTTCTTTACCATTTTGGGTTTTTTATGACAATGTGAATTCCCAGATTAAGGTTAATTTCCATTAATTCCTTAAAACAAATATAAATCGTTTAGAAAAACTACAGTTAACATGGTATCTTTGAATATTCAGAAAAGTTAATTTATAATTTATTGTTTCACAAACATTACTAACTTTGTATAAAGAAAGCAAATGGAAACCGAATTATATCGGTCAGAAAAATTTGAATTAACATATCGATTGCGGAATTAAAGTCATATGCAACGAGCTTATCGATCAAGTTGGAAAACCAGATTCGATCAAATGATTTTGCAATGTCTAATACGATAACGTAGTTTTCCCACCTTTTGCAAACTGTTTTTGGTCACACCGTCAATAATAGGTGAGATGAAAGATTTGATACCAGAATTTAAAAACCAATTGCACTGTAAATGCTTACGTGTAGTGGTTACTCTCGGACAACTAATATAATCAGGAAGCGAAGGTCAGCTTTCGACAAATATAGTTAGACTAAAAGTAAACGTCTTTACACTGTAAGAACTTTTTTTCCTAACAATGACACGCACTCAAAATCTGGGAAGAAACGGAAAATTATTGTTAGGGAGCTATTCTATACTGAATTTGGTACTGGTGATCTTATTAGTTGACGCATTAAAGCAACCGTAATGATATTAGTCGCTGAGAAAAACTCACTCTGTATAGCAATAGAAGAAGTTATAAAATAGACAAAGAGCCCGCGACGGCCAAACCTTCGTTATTTTATAAAAGCTGAAAGTTTCTCTGCGCATACCCCCAACTCAGATAGGAACGATTAGCGACATATGAAGTTTGGATCATAGTGGCTTTGGCAGGGAGCAGGTTCCAAAGGGCCTCCAAAGTTTCGTGAAAGTATAAAAGCTAATTTTTTTATATATTCTTCGGGATAGTATTAGAAGTCACGTCACCCATTGCCAGACACTTACTATCGTGGAAACCCCCTGCTCCCTGCCAAAGCCACTATGATCCAAACTTCATATGTCGCTAATCGTTCCTACCTGAGTAGGGGGTATGCACAGAGAAACTTTCAGCTTTTATAAAATAACGAAGGTCTGGCCGTCGCGGGCTCTCAGTCTAAAAGCAATCTCAACACGCGGTTTCAGAGTTGGTCACTTTAATAGACAGACATAGGTTTCACCAAATTGAAATGTTTAAAATCGAATACACTACGTGCTCGAATCGGATCTTTACTTTTCTGGCATTTTGGAGGTGATTATAGTTTCTTGTATGCATCAAAATTAAGTTACATTTTCTAATCAAAGCCATCAAATAGCAAAACAACAAGAACATCTGAACAACCAAATCATTAAGTAAACCTTTTAGCTAAAGAAATATACCAAACCATATAACGGACACACTGAACAAATCAAAAACTGTTTGAACATATTCCTTAAGTTCGCCAATTAATATGTGAAAAATGTGATATCAGCCAACCCGGCAACTAATCTCCTGATGGTGATTTTGTTGTGCGTCATAATTGCGATTGTTTTTTTTTTTTGGAAGGTTTTTGGCTAGTAAGACGTCGGTTGGCAAAAGTCCCCCTCTACCAAATTAAAAACTACTAAATTCGTCATTGTCAAAACATTTTATTTAAGCAAAACCTATCCCAACCGTAGTAGTAAGTCCTCTACTAAAAATAATCTGGCTCTGATTTGCTTGCCTGGATAGTTTAAGGCGTTATATGCTATAACGTAGTCCCACATTTGGTGTACATGCTCAGTGGTGATGAAATCAGGAGAGATAGCAAATTTGGTACCACATTTAAAGAATTAATTCTTTTATCACAAATTGACACAGTTGAAAGGTTTGCCACTTTTGCTCTGTCAATTTCTGGGTATTGGGAGTAATTTATTGAATTTTAATTATGAATCCAAATTTTATATATGTAATTTACTTTTTTGTAAACTTCAATTTGTAAAATTGTGAATGTAATTTACGTTTGATTCTAAAGAGCTAATTTTTCCGCCTCAAAAACAAATATTTTTGCTGTGGTTTCATTATTGAAAAAACGAACTTTGTAAAACCGAATTGAATGGTTTAAGTAAACATTTACCTACATCGCCAGTATAAAAACTATGACGATCGAAAAAGAAACATTGGGAAATACTTCGGCGACGACCATTGGTGTACATTTTTGAAAAGCGAAACATTTGGTCGGATTTGGAAACTCAGTTTTTAGTAAATACTTTTGACAACTGGCGTTACTAAAAAGTGGTCAGAATTGTCCACATATTCTAATACCTATATATACATTTGTTGGAATTAACATACATAAATGGCTCGCAAAGTGCACATAAAAAGTCCCTTATGTGTAGTTGATAAAATGTCTTGTATGTGTCACAACAACACATAAAATCTTTTGAGACTTTGGTCCCACAACAGGTGTTCTAAAGTGTTGATGGGTGCAAACCACTTTTTAAAGACTTGATACGAAACAATAAATCATATCACGTTTAAAATATGAAATAGGCCAATATTTATTTCTTGATAGGAGGATAGAGGCAATAAAATTAAATAAGAGATAAAACGTTTTTTTTTTAAATTTGGAGGAACAAAACGAAAATGGAGTGCCCAATAATCCAGTTAGTGGCATATTACTTGATCATGGGACGAACTGTCTTCCCCAACCAACCAACACATAAACCAACATTTAAAGCAACACAAAGTAATAATATGATTTACACCAGCACATAAAGTAATTTGAAGGCTCGTTTCTTCAAGCAATCAATAACGTGCCATTATCAAGGAACATTCGTTAGCTAAAATTGATTATGCTATTAGTGACTGAATATAATTCATCCGCCAGTACCCCTAACTTCTAAGATACCACCTTCGGTAGTGATATCTTACTGCTATTGCAGGTATGTGATATCTCAGGTTCACTTATACGTTAATCAGGCCTTTTTACAAAATTATTTGTTTTATTTTTTATAAGAACTGAATCTAAAAAATTATGGTGCAAATTATGAAACTTTTTGCAATCCATACAATTTTAGAGCGATCTAGTTTCGAACCAATGAGAAAATTTTTAAACTTTAAAAAAGTTTATCATTCTCATCAGGTGATCACCAGAGAAATTAATTGACTAAACCTGAATTTATTAAATGTATGTTTATGTAAATTTTTTGTTTTTACACTTCGCTAGAGTTGTAACCTAATTTTTGGTTTATAATCATTAGCGTTAACATTTTTTGGTAGAGTTTATCTAGTCGGCTAGCCCTGATGAGAATGATAAACTTTTTTAAAGTTTAAAAATTTTCTCATTGGTTCGAAACTAGATCGCTCTAAAATTGTATGGATTGCAAAAAGTTTCATAATTTGCACCATAATTTTTTAGATTCAGTTCTTATATTATTCTTGATGGGAGATTTTCCATCGGGGTGATGTTACATCACAAATAATTTACTGAATTATTTATTTTTTAAAAAAGTCATGGAAAATTCAAGTTTTTGTTCTGGAAAGTCATGGAAAGTCATGGAATTTTGAAAAATAAGTGGACACCATGAATATCTATTCCGATATAACATTTAACTGGCCCAAGATTATTAATTTCAAATTCAGCACTTATCAATTCTTCAGCTTCTGTAATTATATGAAGATCACTGCTTGCTATTAACAAATCATCGACATATACAAGAATGTAGCATAAAATTCTATTATAATTTTTTATATACAAACACGGGACAGCTTGGCTTTGTTTAAACCCTCCATTTAATAATGTTGAATGTATGGTTTCATTCCACGACCTTGCTACTTGCTTTAAGCCATATATATTTTTGTTTAATTTGCATACAAGATGTTTCGATTCTTCATTCACAAATCCTTGTGGTTGTTTTATGTAAATTATTTCCTTTAATGAACCATTTAAGAATGCAGTTTTTGCATCTAAATGTATAACATGTATATTTTGTGTTCCAGCAATTGATAAAAGGCATCTAAATGTAGTTTGCCGTACATCTGGAGCAAATACTTCATCGTAGTCAGACCCATATTTCTGTGAATAACCTTGAACAACTAATCTTACTTTATATCTTGTCTTATCACCTGAAACTTTTAACAAAAACTAATTTATAATTTTAATTTTACCGTCGCAGGTTTAAAATAAAAGTCTTGCAAGAAATCTCTCCTTATATACGAGAGAAATACGCAAGAAATCTCTCCTTATATCTGCATAATCTCGATCATTCGAGGCCACTCTTTAGAAACCTTGAGAAAACACTAGAATATTCGATTATTTTACGTTATGATGATTTAATTCATAAAGTAATTTTATGTTGACCTAAGTTCTAAGAATACAAAAACAACACTTCATTTCATTACTTTGTTGTTGTTGTTTCTGGAAGTGACTGTAACCGTCTGGATTTTTATGTAATCGTAACAATATGATTTTTTATTTATTTTGGATTTTTGAGATCAATTAAACTCAAGTAAGTAAAGAAGTAATTGGAATATTTTCAATTCAAAGGTATGGTTTGAAGTTTCTCAGAAAAAAACTACAATTCACATTTTTTACGTGTTTCGGATCGGATTCGAACCTACCCTCGTCAGTGCCCGGCTCGAATCTTTGGGCAGACACGCTATCGATTACGCCGTTGAGGCGATGGCAATTTCAAAGTTGAAACTTCTTCATCACTTAATTATTTTTTACTTAAGTTGAATTTTTCCACTGTCATTAGATTCCATATTATGGAAATGCTTTTACATTATATGGGATTTTTTGCATTAAATTTCTAGACAATACTTTGTGTGAATTCATAGAATGGGGAACATTTCTATTCTAATTAACATCCTAAGTCACGATTGTATAGTCATTATTGATTGTTTCCAATCAATGTGAAATCAATGGCTGACACTTGGTCAATTTGTAGTTCTATATGTATTAACATTAGACTACATTAAAGGAATTTAAATTTATTTTGGATTTTTGAGATCAATTAAACTCAAGTAAGTAAAGAAGTAATTGGAATATTTTCAATTCAAAGGTATGGTTTGAAGTTTCTCAGAAAAAAACTACAATTCACATTTTTTACGTGTTTCGGATCGGATTCGAACCTACCCTCGTCAGTGCCCGGCTCGAATCTTTGGGCAGACACGCTATCGATTACGCCGTTGAGGCGATGACAATTTCAAAGTTGAAACTTCTTCATCACTTAATTATTTTTTACTTAAGTTGAATTTTTCCACTGTCATTAGACTCCATATTATGGAAATGCTTTTACATTATATGGGATTTTTTGCATTAAATTTCTAGACAATACTTTGTGTGAATTCATAGAATGGGGAACATTTCTATTCTAATTAACATCCTAAGTCACGATTGTATAGTCATTATTGATTGTTTCCAATCAATGTGAAATCAATGGCTGACACTTGGTCAATTTGTAGTTCTATATGTATTAACATTAGACTACATTAAAGGAATTTAAATTTATTTTGGATTTTTGAGATCAATTAAACTCAAGTAAGTAAAGAAGTAATTGGAATATTTTCAATTCAAAGGTATGGTTTGAAGTTTCTCAGAAAAAAACTACAATTCACATTTTTTACGTGTTTCGGATCGGATTCGAACCTACCCTCGTCAGTGCCCGGCTCGAATCTTTGGGCAGACACGCTATCGATTACGCCGTGATGATTTGATGATTTTTTATTCTATTTGGTGTATTTCGATCATGTGGTTTTTCGATTTTATGAATTTTATTTTCGATTATATGATTTTCAGTGATGTGGTTTTTCGATGCAATGTCTTTTTGACGAAATTTTCAGTGCATTGATATTTCATATTCTAATGATTTTTCAATTTCAAAACCATTCGATGACATGAAATTCGATGGTATGAATTTTCGGTCTACTGATTTTCGGTTCTAAAACATGATTCGATGATTTGATTTTTCGATGCTATGATACCTCTCGACGTAGAATATAAAATTCTTTGGAAGAAGCAAAAATGATTTTTAGAGTAAATCCTTTGTAAAATTTTTTTCTATGATCTATATCATTAATTTTAAAGATTTTGCAAACAAAATATTTTTCGAATTAATTCAATTCAATCGTTTTTTTATACGTATGATTAGCCCTTAGAGTTTTGAAATTATGAAACATATATGAATTTCAGTAGATGGTTGTGGACTGTATAAATTCTTTGCTTCACTATGTTTATTAAATTTGGATACAAAATTTTTCAACCAAGTTTACATATAAATTTATAAATATTAACTTCAACATAAATTAAATAATAATATGCTTTTATGAACACTTGAATAAAAAACCACTGTTGATTTGATTATATTTATTTTAATCTTAATTAATAATAATTAATTCGTATTGATAAACATGTAAACATTTTGTTTAAAACACTTTTAATTTAATCGAACTCGACTTTGCCGAGTTCAAGTAGAATTAGGCATCGGTTGGGCTATTCAAAACATACTTTCGCACAATAACTATTAAGCAGTACTCCAAAAATGTAATATAAAAAAATAAAAAATAAACTAAACAAAAACAATTTTTAACAATTTCATTCAATGACAACATTTTTAATTGTTGGTTAATAAAATAATGTTACCGCCTAGTTCCCATAACAACTGCGTTCGAGAACGTTTTTTTGAAGTCTTTATTGAGCGAAAGCATCCGATTCTTGCTGCCGGCATAGCATTCCATTTATATGCAGTTCGAACAAAGGAGTGCTTTTAATTTCTGTGTTTATAATACCGTGGGACGTTGGTAATGATATGTAGACAATTATTTGTTTGGCATAGCTTCTGAAATAAAACATAAATACGGTACAAAGAGTGGCGCAATCTAATAATAAATAGAATAACTATTACTTCAACCCACTGTAATGGATAGTCTGGACTAATGTCTGAACATAGTGTATTATAGTCGCAGCTTCCTTAGTTGTTGTTCCTTATATTGATCTGTACCGCTTGTAATAGATTCTCATCCCTTCATCATCAATAGTCATATTTCATGTAGTTTCCTTAACCCATAGTTTCCTTATATTTCTTAAAATCTACTAAATCTGCAATAGCCGGACAAGCGTATGGGAGAAAGAAAATTACACTAATTACCTTGATTTATTTATTCATTAATATAACACAATATTGGTTAATTTGAATTAATTAATAATTTTCCTTAATCATCATCCGTATAATCACTAAAAATTAATCAGAATTTAATCTTGCAACGCACTAAAATTGACGCGCGTTATACTTCCATTCGATTGTTCTCGCCTTACTACTTGAGTTTGAACTCTTTTGTTTCAAAACACAAACCGTAATGAAACAACGAAATTCTCAAAACCTCATAACAGCTACGTGTATTCTGTTTCCAATCGTCAACATACAACGAATTACTATTCTTGCTTTGTTAAACATTTGATTTGTCTTTGTATGAGTGTTTTGCTTTAAACAATCCTTCCGTTATTGAACTGAACTTCACTGTACTGATATTGCAGAATGTAGTTAATAAATTTCTAAACATCATAACATTGATCGAATCTGTATTTGATTCATTTTGAATTCAATTATACGTATTATGGATGTGTCGGAAATATCTTGGGTCACAACCTTTTTTTTCGTACAATATTATCAAACAGCAAACGGTTTGGTGTAACTATAAAAAGTTCCCAATAATTTGAAAATCTGATGTAAATTAATTATCTCTCATCTAAACACTGTATTCGAGTTATTGCGAGACTAAAAATTTGGCTATATAATGAGCCACTGTAGCCTTTTCATTCTCTTAGTTTAAAATTGCGATTCACACAGTACTCGTGCAGTCTAGTACTTTTTTGTGTTATTGAATTCATTTTTGTGTTTTGACGTCTGCGAGTCGATCATTATTTTGTGTACAAGACAGCTGATTTTTTTGTTCCTGAGCTTCTTTGAACGTGGAAAGTGAATTAGGTCTTGCGGTGTGATTAATTTTTGTGTATTAAGGTGGAAAAGGTGACTCCCAAGACAAGAAGCTAATTTATGGGATCCAAAACACACCTATGTAAAAGGATCAACTTATTAAGACATGCCAAGGTAATGTTAATCATATCTTTTGTAGTTTTGTTATTTTGAGGATCATTGAAACACCGGCGTAGTATCTGCGGTGTAGAAGTAAATAGTTACTAACAGTCAGTGAATCCCATGCGAGATTCAGGTCAAATAATTCAACTCAATATAATAGTGTTTGCCAATAAAGAGATGGATAAGAGTATAACCAGGTATAACAAAACGACTGTGATATATTCGTTTACTTAATTTTTGTTTTTTTGAAAGACTGTGTTAATAGTGTATAACAAAACGACGGTGATATATTAGTTTACTTAATGTTTGTTGGCATCAATTAATTGTTCCAAATCCGCATGTTAATCTATGTAACCTTGAAAAGTCGAACTGTGTAATTGAAAAGTGGTTCAAGGATTAAGCTTTTGTGATAATATTATAAACCAAAACGAGTTTGATATACTATGGAATTTAATTTTTTTGTGTGTTGATGTCCATTAATTGTTCCAAGTTCGTATAAAAATTTTTTTTTAACCTTAAAAAGTCGAACTGTATAAGTAATCAAAAAAATAAGGAACAACTAAATACTAAAAATTTCCATGTTTTCTGTGATATTATTATAAGGTAACAAAATAACTGTGATAAACTGTTTAGCTTAATTTTTGTGGCTTGTATCGATTAATTGTTCCAAATTCGTCGAACTGTATAATAAAAACAAAAAGAAATTTTCCGTATTTAAGATGCTGTGTTAAAATTATAGGATAACTAATTAACTGTGATAGACTAGCTTAATTTTTTTTTTGTGTGTTGGTTTCTATTAGCTGTACAACCAATCCGTGTGTATCTTGATTTCTAAATATAAACTATATTTAATTAACCGAATTAAGATTGTGAAAACTGTTAGTTGCTAAACGTTATAATAAAAAAACAACGGAAACCTTAAATTATATTTAAACATTCTATTGATTATTGTGAAAATTCTGATTGCTAAACATTATATAAAAAAATGAAAGAGAATAAAAAAACCATGAATTATATTTGAATATTCTACTTATTCTTGTGAAAACTTCGTGTCACTAAGCATCATAAACAGCTATTGCTTCAGATATTGCGGCGCAACAATTATTTCCACATTCTTGCAACATCTCTCCGGAATCACTTGGATAAAGCAACGTCACGTTCATGCCATAGTTCTACCGATTTTGGCTGTAGTTGCCGGGGGTGTTTCAACGCAACTTTTCTGCGATAATTCGATAATGGTTGTGACAGTGTTTGCCTCGCCTGTCTATCAATTGTTCAGCTCTCGCCAAGCTCTTGCAGCACAACATATATAATCATAATTATCATCTTGTACAACGTATTGTTTTTTTTTTGGTATATACAATTTAAAGTTTGATCATAATTGACAACTTATACAAAATACTGATATACGATTGTTGCATCGTATTCTCAACTGTTTCAACGTGCTCAATTATGATTGCAGGTTGATTTCGCCAATAATATTACATTCATACAAATTGGTACAAATTCATCCAACGCTGCCGACTGCAGGTTTATCTCACGTTTCTATTTAACGTTTTATGTTACATTTATAAATTAATCAACGTTGCCGATTGCCAGTGTAATTAACGTTTCTATGTAACGTGTTATTTTACAATTATAAATTATTCAACGCTGCTGAGTGCCTGTTTGATTACGTTTCTACACAACATTTTATTTTGATTCAACAAAATCTTACAAATTTATATAGCGTTTCTACTTATCATTTTTGATACAACCATGTTTTACATCAATTACATCATTTTTGATTCAACAATATTTTACATCATCCAAGGCAATTTCTGTAAATCTTCTCTTCCTCCTCTTATTGATAGAGATATACCTATTATTGACCCAAAAGAAAAGGCTAATTTGCTAGGACATATTTTTTCTATAAATTCTACCTTAGTCGAACCCAATTTCCAACCTAGACCTATTCCTAAAGCATCGCTCAAAATGAAGCGAATAATTTTTCGTAAAAACATTATTCGAAAAATGCTTTTACAAATTAATACCAACAAGGCATCTGGGCCTGATAATATTCCTCCAATTATACTTAAAACGTTTGCTAGGGAGCTAGCACCTATCCTCACTAAAATATTTTATTTGTCTTATAAGAAAGGGATTTTTCCTGTAATATGGAAAATTGCTAATGTACAGCCAGTAGCAAAAAAGGGTAGCAAAACTGACCCATCCAATTACAGACCCATTTCAATTTTGTCAGTAGTGTCTAAAGTTTTTGAGAAATATATAAATTTTAATTTAATGAGCTTCTTAGAGTCTTCCAAATTACTTAATGAAAGACAATACGGCTTCCGAAAAGGAAGAGCAACAGGAGATTTGCTTTCGTTTGTTACTCATCTTTGGAACAAATCCCTTGAAAACTTTGGTGAGACTTTCGGTGTTGCTCTTGATATTTCCAAAGCATTTGACAAAGTTTGGCACAAAAATCTTATATGCAAGTTGAGATGTTATGGTTTAGATGAGCCACTAATTTCCTGGATGCAAAGCTTTATATCTGAGCGGAAATTTCGAGTCAATGTTGACGGTATTTCATCGGATGTATTTTCGACTAATGCAGGAGTTCCTCAAGGTTCCGCTTTGTCCCCAACTCTTTTTCTTATCTATATTAATGACTTGTTGGTTTCAACAATTAATCCTATCCATAGTTTTGCTGATGATAGCACTCTTCATGCATCTCATGTTGCACCTAGATCGTATTCAACTTTAGCGCTTAATAACTGTAGATCAAATTTGATAGATTCATTAAACGTTGATCTTAAAACTATCTTTGATTGGGGTGTTACTAACAGTGTTGAATTCAATACGTCCAAAACACAAGTTTGCCATTTTTCAAGATTATCAACACCTAACCCTTTTCCATTGAAGTTTGATTCCAACGTTTTGATAGAGAAAGAGTCCGTGAAACTTCTAGGAGTTGATGTTGAAAATAATATGAAATGGAATTCTCATATTTTTAACCTAGCAAAAAGCGCTGTTCAAAAATTGGGGTTTTTAGGACGATGTCGTAAGTTTTTCAGTAGCGAACAACTTCTTTTAATATACAAATCTTTTATACGTCCCTGCATGGAATATTGTTCTCACATATGGGGTGGAGCATACTTATGTAGTTTGAAGTGTCTTGATTCTGTACAGCGGAGAGCAGTTAAATTGATTGGTAATTCAAATCTTACTAATGACCTTGATTCCTTGCAGCATAGAAGAAATGTTGCTGATTTGACGATTTTCTACAAATATATCATGGATGAACGGGTTTCTGAAGAGATCAAATCGATTTTACCTAAGCCTGCAAACCTATCGCGTCATACCAGAGCATCGGTAGCGGCCCATCCTTTTACGGTTCAAATAATTAGATGTAGAACAGTAGCCTTCCAGCGCGACTTTTTCAACAGAGTCTCTCATCTCTGGAATTCATTACCTTCGTGGGTTTTCCCTGATAACTTTAACCCTCAAAAGTTCAAAGTCAATGTTCATAAATTTCTAAAAGAAACTTAATTCTCAATTGATTATAATCCCTAGTTGGCATGGTATCTTCGGATATTCAGAGACGTTAATGTATAATTAATTATATTAACACTAAACATGCCTAACTTCCAATAAAAAAAAAAAAAAAAAAAAATCAATTACAACATTTTTTGATTCAACAAAATTATACAAGTTGATATAACGTTCCTACTTACCATTTTTTTTTGGATCCAACCAAATTTTACCAATTTATATAACGTTTCTACGCATCATTTTTGATTCAACCATATTTTACATCAATTACATCATTTTTGATTCAACAAAAGTTTTCATCAATTACAATATTTTTGATTCAACAAAATGTTACAAAATTTATCTGACGTTTCTACCTATCATTTTTGATTCAACAATATTTTACATCAATTACCACATTTTTGATTCAACCAAATTTTATATCAATTACATCATTTTTGATTCAACAAAATTTTACATCAATTACAACATTTTTGATTCAACAAAATTTTACAAATTTATATAACGTTTCTACGTATCATTTTTGATTCAACAAAATTTTTATATCAATTACCACATTTTTGATTCAACCAAATTTTATATCAATTACATCATTTTTGATTCAACAAAATTTTACATCAATTACAACATTTTTGATTCAACAAAATTTTACAAATTTATATAACGTTTCTACGTATCATTTTTGATTCAACAAAATTTTTACAAATTTATATACCGTTTCTACGTATCATTTTTGATTCAACAATATTTTATATCAATTACATCATTTTTGATTCAACAAAATTTTACGTCAATTACATCATTTTTGATTCAACAAAATTATACAAAGTCTTTTCGAGAGCTTCCTAACGTGAGCACCGTGTTGATGGAGGGCTGATCTAAACAGGATAGGAGGACGAGGTTTAATCATGGGGTGAGTGAATTTATTGTATTACTTAGGTCATATGGATAAAAGGGTGTGAATGTGTGTGGGTGTGTGTGGGCGTAGGTGAGTGAACGTGGGGGTTGGACGTGTTGGTCGTGGGTCTTTCGCAACAGGGGTCGCCAGAGTCTCCGTTTTTCCACTTGTATTTCTGTCCATTTCTGCAAATTCTCGTGAATAGCGTACATTTCTGTATTTGTGCTGAAGTAGCAGGGTTATTTTATCGTTCCCATGGGCTGAAGCTGGTTTGGGGCTTGAAAATCAATCTCGCTAGGTACGCTTCCTGCTATGTCCTTCTCATTGGTTCGCCAATGAGAAAGCGCTTCATTACAAATTGGCGCTCAACGTGGGGCTTCTCTAAGGGTCCCTACAGCGATGTAGGACTCTGGAGGAGTCCCTCCATAATTTCAAAAAATTTGAAAAATTTTTTTTAAAAAAATTTTCCTTCAAAATTAACTTTCATTCCCTCCAAAATAGTAAAAGACTCTGGCGGCGTGGAAGCAGTTCCCTGCTTCACACGCGCAGGAGCAAAGGAAGTCTGAGATTCCTCAGACTTTTCTTTGATGGGGAGTTGCGTCCCTACGCCTCCAGCAATGATCCCTTTTTTGTATTTTTGAAACGCAAGGGTGAGAATGATTCTTCGGGATCATTCTCAATGAGCTTTACAAACCCACGGACCCTAGTAACGGCTGGGTTTCTTACTGGCACAGGGAATGCCAGAGGTTTCCAGATGCCAGGCTTAGATATTTGTGAAATGGTGTATACGCCTATCACATCCAGCCTGGTCATCTGGTCATGCTCTGGGTTCGCTGTGACAGTGAGATTCTCAGCTGGGCTAACAGCTCCATAACGTTAGAGTCCCCTCCCTGGAGCATTAGCACCCTAAGATCTGAGTTGTCCGGTTCTCGCGAATGATACTGGGGAACATCTTCTAAAGCAGTTTGATATCAACTGCTGAGGGAAGATGTTCGCCCAGCCTTCATGTCGCGAGTTAGTTGGATTAACTCAGATCATAGCACCTCCCCGTATGTTTCGTCGTTCTCGATCGCGGATGAGGGGTGTCGGTTGATTGAATAATGGTGCAGAGGATTTATCCTCTGACCATTCCGGCGGCACTTGTCATCCGGGTGACAGGCCGACGACACATACCCCACCTTATTCCCTTCCCACCATATCAATTCCCTTCCTTATCCATCCCCTCTTCTCCCCTTTTCCTTTCTGATTACCCATCCTTTTAACGTAGCCTATTTTAACTTTTCTTTGGTCCCAAAATAAAATAAAATATAAAAACTAAAATCAACAATACTAAGAAAGAACGGCGATCACCACCTCCAACCCCAGGTGTGGTGAACTCCCCCCGTGATTGGTCCGTCCGTCCGTCGTCAGTAAATAAATAAATAAATAAATATATTAAATAAATAAATAAATATTTATTAATAAATAAATAAATAAATATTTGTTAATAAAACTGCTGATTTTTGCATATGCTAATTCCTGTTCTCTCTCATTTTGTTTTTAGGACACCCCAAATTAAAATTATATAAAACTAAGACACTAAAATTCTGGGAATCTAAGGAACGTAAATTAATTGAAATTATTTAAAACTAAAATTATTGGAAACTAAGGAGTCAAAATACAACTTAGAAAATCAAACCTTCTAAATCAAGATTCAACATAGCACGTATCAAGATTTTTTTATTATATTATTGATTATTAGACTTAGTGTGCATGATAATTTTAAGTTAGCTTGATAGCTTATGGTTTATAAGCAATAAAATACGATATTAAGTTAAAAGAAAAAAAAATTAATAATACGATTTAATCAAGATTAACCATAAAATTGAATAAATTATCGTATTTTATTGTTTGTTAACAATTTTTCAAAAGAAAAAAACAAATCAAATATACATTATTAATTTATAATTTTAAGTTTAACTTTCTTGTCAAACCGGTAGGCTTGCCGTACTTCTATTTTTTTTTGTTTGTTACTCCGTTTTTAGTTTACAATTGCCATCTTCTGCAATAGTCGTAGTATACCGGTTTACTCTCAAATTACATTTTTTTTTTCTCTCCTTTCTTTTTTCACTGATTGTTCACACACCAACAACTTAATTAGTAAAAGATATTTTCATTCTTGATTACCCTCGGCGTTAGCCCGGTTTACAAGTTTCTCACTCCATACATCTGACGAATTGGTCAGAATTCGCGCAGCTGTTTGAGGTTTGAATAACGGAAATTCCATATAACTCTTTGAATTCTGCTTTAATATATTTGAAGTAAATATTGTAATAAAATAATTTTATTTTTATTAATAATTAAATTGTTTATTTGGCTTCAGCGCTCGCATTGATAGTGTATCAATTTTCTTTTCGCTCTCCATATACTTGCCGTATTGTTCTAGTCCTGTGCGGCGGTTTGAGTTTTTCATAATGTCAGCTGCTGATAAGATTGACGAATCGTTATGGTTGGTACATCGGGTCGAATGCCTCGACCTATTGTAGATAAAATTTTAAATACGGATAACATAAACATTTTTGTATTCGATGAAGTCAATTGACTTCTTCAAACCTCATATCTGGTATCGAACAAACGATTTAATCGGTATTTACGTAGTGGTGAACAATTACTGGTGGCCAGCGTCACTTTAGATGAAAAATTTCGAACAATCCTACGGAATTATATGCCGAATCCCATCGATGTCGCCCCAAAACGCGAAATGCCAATTTAACATGGAATCAGACAATTTGATTACGCAATTCCACAGCCAGAAAATAATTTCAATGAAATGAAATTGTGGATTGTAAAAATAGAAAAACATATTCCGGGTGATTTCGTGTAAGCAATGTTCAATGTTCACCAATTCTCAATCCCGTGCCGAACGCTATTTTAAATTATTGATTAAACGATAAAGGACGCACATGAGCAAACACAATGTCTTAAATTATTAGAAAAATATAAGAGAATTCAACTTTCGTATTCTAATCACAGTCACGCAGAATTGATGCAGAAAATATAAATTTAATAATAAATCTTGATGTTCCAAATCCATCACTGAATTATTTACATTGAATTGGTCGAGCGGGACGTTCCTGAAGCTTTGGACTATCAATAACATTTGTTTAAACCGGCTTGGATAGGTTCAAATTTCAAAAACTGTCAGGCTCGATTCGAGGAAAAGAAATGTCAGTTTTAAAATTTCCAAGTTCAAAAGATCAAGTTGTTGATTTTGTTACGATGTGGAAAAGTTAAAATATGATGAAATTTATGATGTTGATGATAGTAGAAATGAATCAATTGATTCACCAAATTCCAATTCCATTTTTATTCACCAAATAATTGACAACTAGAAATCTTGTCAGTCGCAAGTATATTGAATCACCTATGAATGGATTTAAGAAAATAATTGATAGTTCTATTGCAGACAATAAGCTCCGACATCGTCTACCCTTGTATTCGCAGATAACCTAATTTCAGGCCAGGTAAAATACTGGCTTGTTTAGATATTGAGATTCCTCCAGGGGGTGAGGTTTGGAGATTGTGGTTACCCGAGGAATGCACTGACGAGTGTATTGCAAGGGCCCACAGTCCACCAGCTTCATCTCATGGGGGTGTAGCAAAAACAAAAATATTGTATTCTGTCGTAATATTATTTCGAGCGATGCAGATAAACTGCAGACAATTATCTGAAGCGCTCTCACAAAGATTTGCGAAGCCAAAGTTTGAAAGTTGGTAGGTAGCGCTGCTTATCAGCTGGAAGACCTGGCTTCCCAAACGAAGAGGTGTCTACCATTCGAAGGACAGTCTAGCTTAAGGTCTGAATGGTATATGTTTATTGTTGATTCGCCATCTCTCATTTATATTGAAAATACAAATATTTCAAGCAAATATTATCCTCTGGACATTTCTCGGCTACTTGACCATCAATAGGTTGAACCTCTAATAATTTGCGAGGACGTTCTTGGACTTTCGCTAACGGCTTTTCACGATCATGTATTTCATCTTTACATTCAGCTTTTAAGTAATGAATTGTATTTTTTTTTGAAGATTTATTTTTGTCTGGTATTGAATGGAATCATCACGGATTCTGCTCAGTTCTATTTCGCTGCAGTTTTTCATTCCTGAGGACATGCTTCTGGTTGCAGACGTTTTTTTTTCGGAATCATTCGGTTTGAGTTCAAAATTTCCAATTTTAAAATTTAAATTATGTAATAGCCCGGCTAGCTTAGTCAATAGAGCATAAGATTCGTGAGCTCAGGTGTAGGGTTCGAGCCCGTAATATCTAAGTACGTGGTCGTGGATGGATCCACAGTGAAAAGAAAATGACAGATGGTACTTCGCTTTTCGAGTTCCTTTCAATTGTTTTTTTTGTGACTGTCAGTCTCGGGATCCCCCAGATCTGCCCGGAATTGGGTCTGGAAGATGTTAGTTATCCATCGTTTTCAATAGAGTAGCATACTGTTTTTATCGATACCCCTCCCAAAAGTTTTTTGTATTATCATAGATACTTTGTTACTTTGTTTCTGCTAAGACTGAGTTTGTAATACCGATCGAGTTGATGGCTAATCTGTGGTACATCGAGGTGCTTCACCATACTAATATGGATGTACAAGGTCTATTTGCGACCAGCCTATGCCTTTTTCAACTTCTTTTTGGTCGTGAGTGTTCGTCCAAAAAGCACTTGTTCTGTAATGGATAGTCTGGACTAATGTCTGAACATAGTGTATTATAGTCGCAGCTTCCTTAGTTGTTGTTCCTTATATTGATCTGTACCGCTTGTAATAGATTCTCATCCCTTCATCATCAATAGTCATATTTCATGTAGTTTCCTTAACCCATAGTTTCCTTATATTTCTTAAAATCTACTAAATCTGCAATAGCCGGACAAGCGTATGGGAGAAAGAAAATTACACTAATTACCTTGATTTATTTATTCATTAATATAACACAATATTGGTTAATTTGAATTAATTAATAATTTTCCTTAATCATCATCCGTATAATCACTAAAAATTAATCAGAATTTAATCTTGCAACGCACTAAAATTGACGCGCGTTATACTTCCATTCGATTGTTCTCGCCTTACTACTTGAGTTTGAACTCTTTTGTTTCAAAACACAAACCGTAATGAAACAACGAAATTCTCAAAACCTCATAACAGCTACGTGTATTCTGTTTCCAATCGTCAACATACAACGAATTACTATTCTTGCTTTGTTAAACATTTGATTTGTCTTTGTATGAGTGTTTTGCTTTAAACAATCCTTCCGTTATTGAACTGAACTTCACTGTACTGATATTGCAGAATGTAGTTAATAAATTTCTAAACATCATAACATTGATCGAATCTGTATTTGATTCATTTTGAATTCAATTATACGTATTATGGATGTGTCGGAAATATCTTGGGTCACAACCTTTTTTTTCGTACAATATTATCAAACAGCAAACGGTTTGGTGTAACTATAAAAAGTTCCCAATAATTTGAAAATCTGATGTAAATTAATTATCTCTCATCTAAACACTGTATTCGAGTTATTGCGAGACTAAAAATTTGGCTATATAATGAGCCACTGTAGCCTTTTCATTCTCTTAGTTTAAAATTGCGATTCACACAGTACTCGTGCAGTCTAGTACTTTTTTGTGTTATTGAATTCATTTTTGTGTTTTGACGTCTGCGAGTCGATCATTATTTTGTGTACAAGACAGCTGATTTTTTTGTTCCTGAGCTTCTTTGAACGTGGAAAGTGAATTAGGTCTTGCGGTGTGATTAATTTTTGTGTATTAAGGTGGAAAATGTGACTCCCAAGACAAGAAGCTAATTTATGGGATCCAAAACACACCTATGTAAAAGGATCAACTTATTAAGACATGCCAAGGTAATGTTAATCATATCTTTTGTAGTTTTGTTATTTTGAGGATCATTGAAACACCGGCGTAGTATCTGCGGTGTAGAAGTAAATAGTTACTAACAGTCAGTGAATCCCATGCGAGATTCAGGTCAAATAATTCAACTCAATATAATAGTGTTTGCCAATAAAGAGATGGATAAGAGTATAACCAGGTATAACAAAACGACTGTGATATATTCGTTTACTTAATTTTTGTTTTTTTGAAAGACTGTGTTAATAGTGTATAACAAAACGACGGTGATATATTAGTTTACTTAATGTTTGTTGGCATCAATTAATTGTTCCAAATCCGCATGTTAATCTATGTAACCTTGAAAAGTCGAACTGTGTAATTGAAAAGTGGTTCAAGGATTAAGCTTTTGTGATAATATTATAAACCAAAACGAGTTTGATATACTATGGAATTTAATTTTTTTGTGTGTTGATGTCCATTAATTGTTCCAAGTTCGTATAAAAATTTTTTTTTAACCTTAAAAAGTCGAACTGTATAAGTAATCAAAAAAATAAGGAACAACTAAATACTAAAAATTTCCATGTTTTCTGTGATATTATTATAAGGTAACAAAATAACTGTGATAAACTGTTTAGCTTAATTTTTGTGGCTTGTATCGATTAATTGTTCCAAATTCGTCGAACTGTATAATAAAAACAAAAAGAAATTTTCCGTATTTAAGATGCTGTGTTAAAATTATAGGATAACTAATTAACTGTGATAGACTAGCTTAATTTTTTTTTTTGTGTGTTGGTTTCTATTAGCTGTACAACCAATCCGTGTGTATCTTGATTTCTAAATATAAACTATATTTAATTAACCGAATTAAGATTGTGAAAACTGTTAGTTGCTAAACGTTATAATAAAAAAACAACGGAAACCTTAAATTATATTTAAACATTCTATTGATTATTGTGAAAATTCTGATTGCTAAACATTATATAAAAAAATGAAAGAGAATAAAAAAACCATGAATTATATTTGAATATTCTACTTATTCTTGTGAAAACTTCGTGTCACTAAGCATCATAAACAGCTATTGCTTCAGATATTGCGGCGCAACAATTATTTCCACATTCTTGCAACATCTCTCCGGAATCACTTGGATAAAGCAACGTCACGTTCATGCCATAGTTCTACCGATTTTGGCTGTAGTTGCCGGGGGTGTTTCAACGCAACTTTTCTGCGATAATTCGATAATGGTTGTGACAGTGTTTGCCTCGCCTGTCTATCAATTGTTCAGCTCTCGCCAAGCTCTTGCAGCACAACATATATAATCATAATTATCATCTTGTACAACGTATTGTTTTTTTTTTGGTATATACAATTTAAAGTTTGATCATAATTGACAACTTATACAAAATACTGATATACGATTGTTGCATCGTATTCTCAACTGTTTCAACGTGCTCAATTATGATTGCAGGTTGATTTCGCCAATAATATTACATTCATACAAATTGGTACAAATTCATCCAACGCTGCCGACTGCAGGTTTATCTCACGTTTCTATTTAACGTTTTATGTTACATTTATAAATTAATCAACGTTGCCGATTGCCAGTGTAATTAACGTTTCTATGTAACGTGTTATTTTACAATTATAAATTATTCAACGCTGCTGAGTGCCTGTTTGATTACGTTTCTACACAACATTTTATTTTGATTCAACAAAATCTTACAAATTTATATAGCGTTTCTACTTATCATTTTTGATACAACCATGTTTTACATCAATTACATCATTTTTGATTCAACAATATTTTACATCAATTACAACATTTTTTGATTCAACAAAATTATACAAGTTGATATAACGTTCCTACTTACCACTTTTTTTTGGATCCAACCAAATTTTACCAATTTATATAACGTTTCTACGCATCATTTTTGATTCAACCATATTTTACATCAATTACATCATTTTTGATTCAACAAAAGTTTTCATCAATTACAATATTTTTGATTCAACAAAATGTTACAAAATTTATCTGACGTTTCTATCTATCATTTTTGATTCAACAATATTTTACATCAATTACCACATTTTTGATTCAACCAAATTTTATATCAATTACATCATTTTTGATTCAACAAAATTTTACATCAATTACAACATTTTTGATTCAACAAAATTTTACAAATTTATATAACGTTTCTACGTATCATTTTTGATTCAACAAAATTTTTATATCAATTACCACATTTTTGATTCAACCAAATTTTATATCAATTACATCATTTTTGATTCAACAAAATTTTACATCAATTACAACATTTTTGATTCAACAAAATTTTACAAATTTATATAACGTTTCTACGTATCATTTTTGATTCAACAAAATTTTTACAAATTTATATACCGTTTCTACGTATCATTTTTGATTCAACAATATTTTATATCAATTACATCATTTTTGATTCAACAAAATTTTACGTCAATTACATCATTTTTGATTCAACAAAATTATACAAAGTCTTTTCGAGAGCTTCCTAACGTGAGCACCGTGTTGATGGAGGGCTGATCTAAACAGGATAGGAGGACGAGGTTTAATCATGGGGTGAGTGAATTTATTGTATTACTTAGGTCATATGGATAAAAGGGTGTGAATGTGTGTGGGTGTGTGTGGGCGTAGGTGAGTGAACGTGGGGGTTGGACGTGTTGGTCGTGGGTCTTTCGCAACAGGGGTCGCCAGAGTCTCCGTTTTTCCACTTGTATTTCTGTCCATTTCTGCAAATTCTCGTGAATAGCGTACATTTCTGTATTTGTGCTGAAGTAGCAGGGTTATTTTATCGTTCCCATGGGCTGAAGCTGGTTTGGGGCTTGAAAATCAATCTCGCTAGGTACGCTTCCTGCTATGTCCTTCTCATTGGTTCGCCAATGAGAAAGCGCTTCATTACACCACAAATAATATTCTGGTGGCTGGTGCAGATATATAGCGTGAATATGAATAAAGAAGGATTTAAAAAAGCTTGAGAAACAGTAATTCTAATAAAAATAACAAAGTTTAAGTAATACTTTAATTAGAAAAAAACTAAAACTTAAACTCTGTTCGCTTAAGAAATTTACAAACGTAAATAATCTTTTAAAAAATTCTTTATAAAAGTACAAGTATTTTATCTCTGCTTTGAAGTTTATTACAAAACTAATACGAAACGAATTTATTACAAAATCAAAAATTGAAACTTTTTTCAAAATTCTAAAAATATTCCAAAAATTATAACAAAATCAAAAATTCAAACTCATTTTCCAACTGTTCCTGTTATTCAGAAGTCGTGGAATCTGGCATCACGCAAACAATTACTTGCAAACAATTAGAAACGGCTTCCTAATAATTACAATTTTTGGTAAAAATCGTCATTTAATCTGCAACAACTTGATATTTTCCAACTGTTCCTATAAGTTGGGACTAGTTAAAACTGGATAGAACCATATTCCATGTCCAATTTCATATTCAATTACATTTCATATCATACAAATAATTAATTTTATTGGATAAATGTTTCTAATCGAAAAGGTTCCCATTTTATGTTTCTCAAAAAAGTTGGTTAACAAAATAAATGAAAATCATTCTTTTGACACACACTCGTTATCACTTAAAATAAACGTTTTTTAAGAAAAAAAATTTTTTATTATGACATACTTAACGATTTTTTGACACACTTCCGGTACAGTTATCGCACACGTCGTCCTTTCAGCTCGTACCATTAGGTTAACCTATTTTTAAAAGCAAAAATATTTGGAATCGCTCCAGTGGTTTTCTCGGTAAAGACGGTAGTGAAGTCCGGCCGACCCGCAGACAAACATGCTTTATTATTTGCTTTTTCAGTATCAGTAGGTGCGTTCGATTTGACTGACACAACAACAATTGCATACAATTTTTCAGTAGTTTCAGTGCAAATCGAACACGACTTGTAGGTCCTAAAACGTTGAGAAATGCAAAAATAGTGGAAGTAAAAATTTCACTTTTGGATCGAGAATGTAATGCGTAGGTTTGTGAAACCGAAGTAATAAAGTCAAACTTTGGAAATTCTTATTTGAGAAAAGTTTTAGGAATATGTAATTGATTTTTTAATTGAAATTGAAAATCTTGCTTTGTTTTGCAAAAATGTATTTTATTAAAATTTAATGTGTTTTAATTTTTTCTTTTTCATAAATTTTCACTGTTTTCTGTGCGATGTGTCTTTTCGATCATCAATTAATGCAGTTTTAAATTTCGTTAGTTGATGTTAAGTTATTGAAGTCATGAATATTCTACAAAATACCCAGTTATTGTATTTCTTCAACAATAATTCTATAAGAACAGAATAAAAATGTTATTGTTGCATGCATGGTAATCGAAAGTAAAATTTAAAAACTGATTGATATTTGATCAATTAAAATTGATATTTGATCAATAAACGTGATAATAATATAGTGAAGGATTTATGACCTGTATACTATATGGCATGAAGAAACAATTGTTAACAGAAAAGGATGTTGGGTTTTGTCATCAATTTTGAATAAATTCTAGTAGCACCGATTGAAGCGAATTTTATTCTCCGAATTAAATCATTTTGGGTCGTAAACATATATTTTGTTCACTTCTAACATAAAAAAAAAATTGTTGTATATATTCTTCTTTTCGTTTAACATAAAAAAAATGAAAAACTAAAATTTGAATAGAACGAACTGAAAAACTAAATTAAGTTCCTTATGATGATGTTAAGAAAGAAAATGATTTTTTTCGTTCTTTTATATTCACTCTATTTATGTTTATCTATATTTATGTATATATGTTGACATAAAAATATTGAATCGTATTTTATTTATTTGCCTTAAAGGATAGTTACAACGATAGAAGGTTTTCCTTTTATTATTATAACTTTAGAATACAAAAAAAAAAAAATTCAATGAATATTAAATTCAAATGAAAATGAGAGAAGAAAGAAAATGAAAATTATATTTTATTTTTGAATAGACGAATCTCAAGTATTTTGTTAAGAAAGGTTAAACAATTTGTAAGATTTCTGTTTCTGTATTCTAGTAGCTAGATTACCATAAGAACATTAATTTGAAGTTAAATTTGTTTGGAATGCAAATTTAGCTAATACATACAAGCTATTTTTATTTCCATTACCGTAATAAGTTTAACGGCTTACAACAAATAAAAATTAAATTTAAATAATAAAATAAAAAACGCCTTATTCTTGTTGAATTCTGTTTCATTTCACTAAATACGTATTTCGAAAGCTAAATTTTCATCGAAAGTAGTATCTAAAAACTGAGCTTAGCTTTTGAAATACGTATATATTTACTAAAATAGAACTCAATTTAACAAGAATAAGGCGTTTAATATTTTATTATTTAAATTTGAACATCTTGTTACAGTTTAGAACTTTGAAATTAAAATTAGAAAGAACGGTATAAATAACGGTATTCCAGAAAAAAAATTGAAATGCGATGAACTATTATTGACTGGGAAAATAAGAAAATAAAACAGGTCATTAGCTAGCACTTAGAGAATTAATTGTAATCGAAATGCTATATGTGTCCATAATTATGAAAGTGGTCTAAGTCATACATTTCTTGTTTTAAGATATTTAAAGGTTTGCAAATGATTAAATGAAGAAACATTTCTATATTATGAACAATTTTATTTTAGAGCTTTGTTAGTCTTCAATAATGAAAGTTTATTATGTAAGTATAAATCTCATTCCGAAATATGCTTTTTACAGTTTGAATTGATTTAGATCATTTTCAAAATTAACTGAACGGCGTACAAATGACTTAACGCAAAAGCAAACTTCGAAATTCTAATGTTATTTATTAATTATTTTCCGAACTCATTATTTTGTGACCATTAACTTTCACTTAAAAAAGAGAAATTTTGGCATTTAGGAGGAACAGCTCATTTTTATGGGCCTATGGTCCGACAATATAAAAACTTTGCAACACAACGTTTTGGCAGTTATTTTTGAGATTTTGTTCGACTTTTTTGTTTTTTTTTCTTCAAATTTTGTCTTAGATTACTATCATAATTAACACTAGATGAATTACATTTTTGTTGAAATAACAAGTACTCTATAACGGATCTTTTTTGACAATATCGTACAAACTACATTGGACTAATTTAGTTTGAAGTAATTCGATGCGATATAACAAATAAACTCATTTTTTTCAAATTTTGACTTAGACCACTTTCATAATTATGGGCACATATAGTGTAAATTCTAAAAGTGTAAATAAAATACAAGGATTTTTGAATAGTATAAGTAGATGAATTTAAATAAATGTTTTAAGTCTTTCTGAACAGAAGTATGTATTTCAATATCGGAGATGTATTCATACGGAAAGTTTTTACTTAGTGGAAGGTTTTTCAACCCTACAAGTAACTAAACTCGTAAACGGAATATTCTAGATAAGTTATAAATGATTACCGTTATTGGCTAACCAGTTTTGTATGATAGATTCGAACTGATTTTATTGTTTTGTAATGATGTACTTAAACCTGATCAAGTTATCTATTTACTATAATCACTGCAGGTGTAGTATTCCTAAATAGGAATATACATATAAGTCCTAACAAACCTCTTAACTACACAATGTAGTTTAACAATAATTAAATAAACAAAACAATACGGATATATACTAACCAAACCAATTATAACTCAATCTTACAAACCACCCAAAATTCAATTTCATCACAAAAATTATTATTTCATCATCAAATGAAATAAATCTCAAACGAATCAACTTTGCAACAATGTCTTGATACCATGTGTATCCAAATTTCCCATAAAAAATCCAAAACTCTAATTCAGCATAAAACCCTATTTCATAATTATAAGAAATAATTCCCAAGCAAACATATTATGCAACATATTATGCAACAATGCAATATATTAAAATATATACATTGTCAAACAATATCAAAAGTTTGCATAAACATATTCCCTAAATCTCAATTTCAATATTATTTCATCATCTTATGAAATAAATTAAAAATTCTTATATATACAACATCTTCCATAAGCCCAAAAACGTCTTTTCAGCTACTTCCATAAATTCAATTACAAATATTAAAATAATACTTCGCAACAATGTATTAAAAACTAATATACATTGTTCATATATCCAAAACTTTCCACAAGCTACCTAAATCCTAATACCAGCAATTTCTATGAAATTCCATAATATAAACTAAAACCAATATACATTGTTAATATACAACAAAAAATTCCCACAAACCACCCACAATCTAATTACAATAATCCACTAAATAAACATATTTCTAAAAAACAATAAAATCAAATTCCAATTAATTCAAATGTAAAACGGAAATTAAGAAATCAAATAACCACAAAAAACTTACAAATTAACTAAAATTCTAATTAAATAATTCATTGAAAAGGCATAGTTGCATTTTTTTCAATTTTCATTCATAATTTCATTCTAAAAATATTAACTTACAATTTCTGATTGGCTGAAAGAATTTGAAATTTATTATAAATACAATCGAAAATTGAATGAAAAGTTAATCCGAAGTCCAATTTGAAAAAACGTTGAAATAACGCTCGTCGGGAAAGCGTTAAGAAAATAATTGTGTTTAGTGAAATAAAATTAAAATAGTTGTGTTCTTACAAAAAAGTTTAATCTAAAAAATTGTGTTCTCAAAAAATTTATCATTAAAAGAAATTTATGTTACAAGAAATATATTAAATAAGAATTAGTTTTTCCAAAAAATTCTTAGAAATTTATGTTACAAAAAATATATCAAATAAGAATTAGTTTTTCCAAAAAATTCTTATCAAAAGAAAATTCGTGTTACAAAATTAAATTGTTAATAAAAACAAAATTGTGTGTTCAAAATTACAATAATAGTTATTTCTCACAGAAACCTTATGAGAATAATCGAAACGAGGAGTATAATACCAGGTAAGAGTTTTTATTTATCCAACAAAGTGATTAGGAAAAAACAGGTAGTTGTTTAACGACCACGAGAGATAAAACAGGTGGTTCTACACCTCTACAATTGCCACAGCCGGTAATTGTATTACATTGAATACCACACTCCTCGGAACTAACCCCCTACAATTGGCGTAGCCGGTAGCTCTACATCCATCATAATTAATACAGCCGGGTATTAAACCTCTACACAGGTTCCTGTCATAATCCAATAGTAACAACGCTAAACCACAAACAAATACTGATTTCGCAAACATAAAAGATCTAACATAAACATAAAAGATCTGTGGTGATGCTTTGAACTAAACTGTTTTTGAAATTTTAAAAAAGATTGCCTTGACTTTCGTTTTTGTTTTGAATAAATTATTTTGTTTTAAAAAAGAGATATAAGAAATTGGTCTTATAAATATAAGACTGTTTGTTTTTTCTAATTTGAAATAATTTTGTGTTAATAATAATTAATTAAATAATTTAAAATATTTAAAATAATTGGTGTAAATTGTAAATGTTACGAACTATAAATAAGTATGTACAGTAAATATTTATGACCACTAAACATGTTGTTCAACCAATACTTAAGTACTAAATTTCAAATGTGCATCGAATACTTTAATTAGAAAACTTTCAAAACTTGTTGTTTTATTAAGTGCTGTAACAACATCGATATTAATACTAATTAATATAAGGAAATTTTATTCAATTAATTTGGAGAAAGATTTATCTACATTAGAGTATACAGGATTCTGGACTAGAAAGAAGGAATCAAAATTATATTAAGAACACGCAGTAAAATATATGGTTTGCATAGGAAGATTTCCCATAGATCCAACCTAACTGTAGTTCATTGACATCTAGCAAAACAAAAACTTTAGATCCTGTTTTTTGCAGAATATATAATATATTGTCAGTAAAGTCTGAAAACTGAAGTTCGCCCAGTGTCCTAATTAAAGAATTAAAACCATAATAAGAGATTGAAACTCCTCGATATGTGGGAATAAAAATTGTCAAGTTTCATTAAACTTGTGGGCAAGTTGTCAAGAGTGGTTGAAATAACCTTCATGCACTATAGATACCCATCAGGCACCAGACTACGACTAAATTTCAAAACATAGAATAATGGTAAGCACAAATGTATAAGAATAACCAGGGGTCAATTATAACTATTGTAACGTAACTCAACGGCTATTTCTTTCTGACAAAAGATCAGTAATCAAAACTTCATTTACACACAGTTCCAACTTCCAAGTTTATAAAAGTAATTGAACGTTTAATTAATATTAAATTCAATTTTAAAACTAAGTTTTTTCCAGACATTACATTTTTATATTCCAATAATAATGAAAACAATTTTCATTTTCGAAAAAATTTTATTCAAGTTTTACTTTTTCTTTGTTTAGTTTCCATAAATTGTCATTTTATTATATAATTTTATATAATTTCAACAACTTCAAGAAAACGATACTCTAAAAAAAGCGATGCACATTTCCACCCTCTAACAATAACAGGAAAAAACTTTCATAGTAAAACAAAACGAAAAGAAAATACTAACTACATGTTCCTGGAAAATTTATTTCGATATTACGACAAAAAATACTTTTCTCAGAATGTCTCGTTTTTATTTAACTTTACTTTTTACTTCATTTAAGCAAAGAAAGACCTTTTTTCACTTTTTGCGTATAAGTTTATTAGTCCCTGGGCCCTCGCCGATTTCATTTGATTATTACCCCATATTTTATACTTCGTGAGGCGCCTGTCCTAGACGAGACCAAAAACTTTTGTTCTGCCATTTTTTTCGGTTCGGCCACTTTTTCGTTCGGCAAGCTCCGAAAAATACCAATTATTAGGGATTTTGTAAATTTGCTACCACACGAGGGTAACCTTGCCCGTCAAAAACTTGTCTCCTATTGTCGAGTCCGACAACCCAAACATGCCAAAATATTAACTGTCGGAATCGACAATATCAGGCACATTTTTGTTGGATCAGGTTACCCTCGTGTTTTAAAACAAATTTTCACCCTCCATAGTTAAAAAAAGTATGTGGTTGCAAATTTACAAAATCCCTCGCTCGTCAATGACAGGCGCCTCACGAAGTTTAAAATATGTGGTAATCATCAAATGAAATCGGCGAGGAGTGAGGACCTAGGACTATATGTAATTTTAACGTCTTAATTTTATGGGAATGGTACATTTTGTATTTGATTGATATTATTAGTTCTCACAAAAAGGAGTATTTGGGGTATTTCACAATGCAAAAGCATTTCACATCCAAAGTTGTGTAATAATTAGTACCTAAGAGCCAGTCCTCGAAAGCCTTCGACTTATAAGTACTACCTTACCGTTACTACAAATAACATATAAAAGGTTTAAAGTATTTTGAAAAACATTTTCGATCGAGTGGGACTTTACTTTTTATCATATCCACTATGAATATTATTAAATGGCAAGAATATGCTTTCGTTCAGGTTTCTGTAAGTTGAAATATCGCATTATCTTACCGTTATGACGATCACGATTTGCTAGACTATATGGATAAGCATAAGCACAGCACTCCAAAATCTTTATGACAACTTTTTATATGCTTATATCTAATAGCTGCATAGTGTATACGAAAGTATTACTTCAAAACTCACATGTTGTATCTTTAATAGACAAAACACACAACAAAAAATAAATCCAAGAAAATGCTATAAATTTTTTTCGTGTTTTTTCTTTTAGTTTTTCCGGTTAAATTCTGAAAAGTCACGTTTTTACGGCGCCAGTTTGTTTAGACGTATACAATGTATGTATATTTATGGATATACATAATCAATTTTTCTTTGTTTTATTGTTTTTCTTCTCTTATATTTTACTTAAATATTTTTTTCTTTATTTTCATGTTTTGTCTTTTTATATTTTGCCTCACGTGCGTTAAAATGTATTGTTTAAAAATAAAATAAAAGCTCCATCTTATGTTTTATGCTTTTTTTATTGTTGTGTGACGAAAAGTTTTTGTATATAATTTATTGCCGAGTGTGTATGAAGTTTAGAAATAAAAAAAATTGTGGGGCTTAAGAATAATGAGAAAATTTTATTTCATTTCTCAATTCCCCACATTCCATTTTTTTAATTTCTATTATCAACCACGGTGTCTTTCAAGTCATAAGGATTATTATTACACATTATATTGGTCTAATAAATATAATCTCGGTTTAATTTTATTTACATTTTTCCTCAAAACAAAACAACAAAAAATCCCAAATTTAAATTTAAAATAATCTAACATGAAATAAAAACATAAAAGTAGAAAAAATTTTATCCGACCAATATCGAGTACTAACAAAAATAGGAAAAACAAAATTTTCATATGTTTAAAATTAATTTTATCTATTTGTAGATAAAATACACAAAAAGTTTTCATTTTGTATTTTTCAATTCTAATTTGAAAACAATGTTTTCCCCTGATATTTGATTTATTACAAATTAAAGAAATTTTGTACGTTAGAGCTATTGAGGTTTAATGTTACTGTCAATAATGGAACATGACAGTTTTCTGAAAATATTTTCTTAGAATATATAAATATATTTTGATTGGAATAGAATTTTCGTAGAGGAGGAGAATTTTGTTGTATTCAAAATAAATTTGTTTTTCCATTAAACGACAATCACAATATAATCAGAACTACTTGGCAGGTACAACAACTTAATTTAAATTTGATACAAATTTTAATATATTTTTGAATCTATTATAATCAAACGTTCAATTAAAATTTAATTTAAAAATAAAAATAAATAATGATTATTTCCTCATTTTCTATGACATATCAAATCTATTTACCTAAACACATTTTCTTCTCTAAAATTTCAGTTTTGTTGTTGTTTTTTTCAATTTCAATAAAGTTTAATTTTAGAAAATTTTCAATTTGTTTGAGATTTTAATATTTAATAGATTTATTTGGTTGGGCTGGAAATTAAATGTTTATGATAAACTACCCAGTGGTTATAATCCAGCTGTTGAGTTATAAGTTTTCGGAGCCCAATGTAAAGGTAAGGTGTAAAAGAACCCGTTTACGTACAATGTTTTACTCTTACCACTAAATTTTACTCTGACTCTAATTGTGCTGTGACTCTGACTCTGACTTTGAATATGACTCTGACTCTGACTTTGAATATGACTATGACTATGATTATGACTATGACTATGACTATGACTATGACTATGACTATGACTATGACTATGACTATGACTATGACTATGACTATGACTATGACTATGACTATGACTATGACTATGACTATGACTATGACTATGACTATGACTATGACTCTTACTATGACTAAGACTATGACTATGACTATGACTATGACTATGACTATGACTATGACTAGGACTATGACTATGACTATGACTATGACTATGACTATGACTATGACTATGACTATGACTATGACTATGACTATGACTATGACTATGACTATGACTATGACTATGACTATGACTATGACTATGACTATGACTATGACTATGACTATGACTATGACTATGACTATGACTATGACTATGACTATGACTATGACTATGACTATGACTATGACTGTGACTGTAACTATGACTATGACTATAACTATGACTTCGATTATGACTATGACTATGAGTCTGACTCTGACTCTAACTTTGACTCTGACTCTGTCTCTGACTCTGACTCTGACTTTGAGTTTGACTCTGACCCTGACTCTGACTCTGACTCATACTCTGACTCTGAAGCTGACTCTGACTCTGACTCTGACTCTAACTCTGACTCTGACTCTGATTCTGACTCTGACTCTGACTCTGACTCTGACTCTGACTCTGACTCTGACTCTGACTCTGACTCTGACTCTGACTCTGACTCTGACTCTGACTCTGACTCTGACTCTGATACTGACTTTGACTCTGACTCTGACTCTGTGTCTTACTCTGACTCTGACACTGACTCTGACTCTGATTCCATGCCACCATCAAGGATTATTCTTTAACTAAGATTGAGGGTGCTACCGTAGGCTGAATACAATTTATGCTCCTGCACTACTAAGATATCACCTTGGTTAATGTGTCATTGCCAGAGGTATGTGATATCTCACGATAGCTCATATGTCAACAGCAAGGACTTCAGTACGCGGGGTGGTCACACCCATAGATCAAAAAATACAAATCAGAATAAACAAATCCCGTCATGCATTTAAGAAAACTAACGGTTTTAAATCTGTATTTTTTTGCCGTGTTCCATATAGAAAAGTAGGCTGTCAACAACTGTGTCTCACCTGTATTAATTTCATCAATTCACTCAATTTTATTGGTCCAGTTTCACTTGCATACTTAATTGATTTAGTTTTATATTTGGTGATCAGCCCATAGGTTTTCCAATTTATCAACTATAATAGTTAACTATCGATTAATTGAAGAACCGGTATTTCTACAGTTTTCAATTTTCAATATAGTAAGTATTCTAGATGAAAGTAATGCCAGACTTATTCCCAGAAGTGAAAAACAAATTCCACGGTTTTATTTGAATTTTAATATCAGATAAATTTTTATTTTAAGTTTCACATCCACAAAAACAAAACTATAAAAATCAAGTCACAATTTTTTGTGTTATTTGTCTAAAATACCAAAGAAGCAAATTTTCATTAACGTTCTTTCCCGAAAAAGTTTTAAGTTACAAATTAGTTTATTTGTTTTAACTTTATATTTTCTATTAATAAAGAAAAATGATAAATAGAGAAAATCAAAATAAAAGAATCTAATTTTTCTATTTAATTTGATTGGAAGAACAGCAGCATTACGAGAAAAAAAATGAAAAATTAAAAGAAAAATAATATTTTTCTATGATAGTACATATATGAAAAGTTTATTTCCAGGTCTCAAGTATGTTTAATTCCCTGTGAAAGTGGCTTTTTTACTCTCTAGTAAAAAATAGTTATCAAGAAAAAATAAATTGTAGTTGCTATATAATATTTTCATTCAAGTTCACAGAATTTTTAAATCAAAGTAGCCATTAAAAAATAGAATATTATGAATTTTGAATGTTATGTCGTTTATATTTACTATCGTGAAAAATATGTATATGATCATATATGTATATGATCATATACATACAGGTTGTATTAAAACAAGAAAACAAGAAACTTGTAACAAAAAACGCCTTTGAGTGTTCAAAGCAAAATTTTGTAAATACATGTTGATGTAAATCAGCAAAGGATGTAAGAGATTCTCTATGTAAATCAGTTGATTTTAAGCAATAGATCGTTATTAGCTAGATACAAAATGCGTAGGTGTATCAATGGTCATAGTTAATTTGTGCGTAAATAATTCTATCTGTTACGAGTCATACGAGTTAACGTGAGATATCATACAACACTGGCAATAGCAGTGAGATCTTATTCTATCCTATAATATTGGGGTCTGTCATATTTTAATAAATGATTGGATTTATTGTTTAGTTATCAATTCAAAAAAATTTAAAGAACTCAAACAATAAAAATTAGCGTCCATCAACATCGTTGAACGCATGTTGTTGCGGTGACCGTGATGTTAAAAGTTTTTATTTGTTGTTTTGATACATATTGTAATTCCTACTACACAACACATTTTATTTAAAAAAAATAAAAACAATGGAAAATAAATAAATGATATGGCTTGAAGGCAAATATCAAAGGCGTATTCCAATTGGTACCAGTATCATAACTAGTAAGACTTTAAAATGGAAAGTGAAATAGTTGCCATCTACTTAAATAGATCTACTCCAACTACTCAAATAAAATGCCTGTTAAGTTTTATTGCAAGTCATAGTTGGCTCGAAATATTTAAACACGGACATTTTTTGCAAAAATTTAAAATTAAAAAGCGCATCTGCTGATTTGAATACAGCACAACAGTATGTACCCACTAAAATTGACTGAAATTAATTTCGGTACATCTTACTGTCCTGCAGCCAAATTCTGCAACTGTGAAGCGTTAAAAATTCCATCATTTCTGTTCATTCAAAAACTTATCACTTCACCGCTTCACAATTACAGAATTTGGCTGTTGATCAGGTTTTCAATACTAAAGAGTGATTTGGTTTAGGTGGCAAAGCATCCAGGTAGTAAGAAATAAACAAATCTTTCCATTTATTGGAATGCCAATACATAAAGCTACATTGTTCATTGATTTGTCTCAAAACTCTTACGTACCAGAAGTAAAATAGTATTTAATCAAAATAATATTTAAGGTTTTTCTTTTACTGGACAATGCTCCATGTCACCCTCAAGATTTGCAGCTTATAAATGGATAAATTGTATTTCTACTCAAAATTAAAACTTCTTTATTACAACCATTTTACCAGAAGATAATAAATAATGCAATTTCTTTCAACAACATGATCCGAATATTGAACTCGCTCTCCGATTTCTGCGAACTGTCAACGAATTTTTAAGTCAATATGAAGATGTTTGCAAGATTTAACTAAAAAGAAAGCACAATTATTAATTACAGATTTAACTTCCAAGTCGCACCGTACTGAATCAAGTTATTCAGGATTTTGTGAGCAATTAAACTCAAGTAACTATGGAATTCATTTGGATTTTCCAATTCAAAATTATGGTTGGAAATATCACAGAAAAAAACCGTGTTTTTCTCTTTTACGTGTTTCGGTTGGGATAAGTTAAGTAAGGTTTGATTTAGGTCAACATGCTAGTATGTGCATGCATAATTACTTTTTATTTTTCTGTGAATTTCTTATTGGTTATGTTACATGTTTCTTTTTGAAAATCAATTTAACTGTTATGTCGATATCTTATGTGATTAAACTGGTACTTTTATGTTTTACCGAATCTGTTTGTCACCCAAGAAATGACCAAAAACCCACGTTTTTCGTTTAACACGGTTTTCCATACAAAATTTATATTTTCGATTAACACGTTTTTATCAGGAACGTATCTACCGTGTAAAACGGGGGATAGGTGTATTCTGTAAATGTTAGATTTTTAATTAATAAAAGTTTCCTTTGACTGATTTTTTTTCTATTCTTTTTCTATTCTTCTATTAGATTGATTGGGGTGGTTTTTCTTTAATATTTAACTGAGTGTCATTGATTCGAAAAGCTAAACAACGAGTGGCTTGTTTACTCATAAGAGGTTATAGTTTTAGTTTTTTTCTGTAAAACTTTACTGTGCTTTATGCCAATTTAGGATTCCATTTTTTATTTAGTTTAATAAAGTTTTTTATTTACGTTTTTGTTGATTTCCTTGTAAATTTGTTATTTTTGATCTAGGGGTGTGACAACGGTGGGTACTCTGGTACCCTGCTATTGACATATGAGTTAACCATGGGGATACTTTAGAGCGTATGAACTATATTCAGTCAACGGTGGCACGTAGGGTACGTTTCCCATCATTATTTTCCATAATTTCATTCCCGTGAAATAAAATAATGAAAATAAAAACTACTATTTGAGTATGTATTTCGCTTTTAAAATGAGTTTAAATCTTCATCACAAAAGATTGCTTTAAACACAGGGGGCGTTGTGCGATTTTGCATTGCGAAAAATTTATATATTTGAGTCATCATCATGCTAAATAAGTATTGAATAAAAAATAAATATTAAAAGAGAGTTCGATAAATTGTAATCCTTAGTTATTTTCTTTTTTATTGAATTTGATTTTTTTTAATTTGATTTTTTCATAATATAACAGTGTTAAGTGTGGTATAGTATGTAAAGATTTTGTTGTATTTTTAATTAAAATAAAAAAAATGTTGTCATTTTGGATTTGTGTGTTTTTTTATACTTTTTAATAAAGAAAACGCAATTGATAGTAAAAATAACTAATAACAAAAAAAAATAAATAATGTATAAATAATAATAATAATAAAAGTATAATAATTATTATGTCAATAAGGTTATATTCATATTTTATACTTTGCTTGTACAATCCATGATATGTTTTGACAATTCAACTCACTAAATAAAGTTTCGATAAGGTCCAATAAAAACGCTTCATTTACTATTTTTTAACAAATCAAAACGAATTATATCGATTATTTTTCTCTGGTGGGAAGGAACAGCGAATTATAGTGACTATTTTCGGCCTACTTAATATATTAATTTAAAACTAGAGATATTGAGATAATTTTTTTTTGCTTAATGAGATAATTTTTTTTTATTTATAATTTTGTTTAAAAGATAATTATTAGTTTCTAAATAAAATTTTTTCTACAAATTATTCATTAATACAAAATTATGTAAAAATGCAATTTGCAAATAATAAAAATGTCCGTTTTCATTCATAAATGATTGCATGTTTATGTTTATTTGTCAAAAATAAATTACAAATTTATAACATTTATGCCTACTAAGATGAAATAATATTTAATTTTGTTAGAAGAAAAAATGGTAACAAAGGATTATGTTGTATGAAATAATGTTACTATTTCTGTTCGTTAAGTTGTCTGCTAAATACAACTCGTCACCAAATTATTAGTCGATTATTTTTCAACATTACCACTCATGCCATTTGAGGTTAAAAATTTCCCTCGTGCGCTACGCGCACTCGGGTCCTCATATGACATTCGTAATAATGATTATGACAAATAATCGACTATTATTTGACGACTCGTGATATTATATATGATTATTTTAAATATAAAAATGTATATAATAGTTGCTTGGAATGCTGATAGATGTGAAAACCAGAATAATTTTAATGATTTTAATTTAAAATTCTGAAATTTTAATTTGCAATGCTACAATAATTGGAAGATACAAAAAAACATAGCTATTTCACAGTTTTAAGTTTCTTCTGTAGGCAGTCCTCAAGATTTTCTGTGTGCTGTTGTGGGCTTAAGTTTCGTAAAATATTGACATGGAAAGAAATTTAAGTACTACACTTACTCCACCTACTACAACTGGAAATACTACACAGTACTGGAAATTCTACACTACTCATTCATAGCCCATAGGTAATTAGAAATCAAAACTACTAAACCCAGTAGAGATAACAAAGGAAACACCGTGGTTATTATAAGCATATCACGGACAAAAAAATGAATTGCATTTGTTCTTTCCCGTTCCATTCCGTTTTTAGTTCCTCAAATCAAAAACAAAAACGTGTAAGTGCTGAGTTAAGCTGTCAGTTTTTACATAAAAATTTTCCAAAATAACTAATCTAATGAAATATCTTTTCTACACGACATTCCCCTAAACCCACCATTTTCTTATCATAAAACTCTATCATACACCATCTTCATCATTCACTTTCGTTTAAATAAAAATTTATTTATTAGTATAAATAATATATTTTTGTACATCTTCAACAACAAAACAACAACTAAGGCATAAGGAAAAGTTCGTGTTAATTTAATTCTCTCAAGAAATAATTGAAAACAGAAAAATCTACAAGAACAGAAGAAATAAAAAGAAAATTAGGATTATATCTCTTGTACGTCTAATTTAAGGAAACATATTACATAATATACCTTTGCCTACACCTCAAATTAAATCACATTAGGCATAGAAAATGTTATAAATAGGAAAAGAAAATCTATGGAAAGATAATTAAAGAAGGATATGAATGATAAAATAAAAGAATATTAAGAGGATTTGGTGTTTTTGACTACATACTATTAGTGTATTGTGGGTTATTAGTTAATATTTTTATTATTGTGTTTTGCGTTAGTTCTTCTGTTATTTGAAAAAAGGATGTTTTGATTAGAGTTTGATGAAGTTTAGAAACAACAATGTTTTTTTCTTAATTGCTACGAACAGTTGTTAATGTTAAGTAGACTGTTGAATATGTCATACACATGTTTTTTATATATTCATTAATAATTGTGTGATCTATTAAAGTTTATTTGAAAGTCCACAACTAAATCAAATCTAAAGAAAACGAATTTGGAAAGAAAGCAATGATTCATTCTGATATTGATGCTGGCAGTAAAGTTTGTTGAAATGATTTATTAATCATGAAAAAGCAGGTTCATTAGTTGTTTCATTTCAAATTATAGAGCAAATGGATTTACATAGAGCGTGCCTGCAGAAGCTATATTTTTCAATGATCATTTTTTTCGTGTGTCAAACGAATTTTATAAAATATATTTACACGATATATATTTACACGCCTACTAATCTATATTGCAATTCAATATAAACCTCTCAATTTTCAAAATCAACTCAGATTCGAGCGAACATTATGTAATATATTTTTTGTACGAGTTAACCGTAAAATGCACTTTTACGATTCAAAAATTGTTCGTAAAGCAGGCCTTTTTTCCTATTAAAATAACAATGCCAAAATTGAAAATATGGAGGGGCTGAAATCTCACAGCTCTGAGATATCAAGACTTCGGTCTGGGTAAAGGATTTTGATATAGTTTTCGGCAAAAAACTTTCACGAGGATATTAGTTTTAGTTTTGGGCAGCGATGTATATCAAACACAACTCTTTGTTAAAGTACAAGTATTTTTTATAACTGTTTAAAAATTTATTACAAAACTAACACGAAACATCAATACGTTGACGGAAAATTATAATCAAAATTCCAAAAATATTGTTAAATTAAATAAAATCAAACTTTTTCAAAATTCCAAAAATATTCCAAAAACTAGAATGAAATCAAATATTTAAACTTTTTCTAAATTCCAAAAATATTCCAAAAATTCTTAAAAATTCAAACTTTTCCAAAATTCTAAAAATATTGCAAAAATTATTACAAAACCAAAAATGCAAACTTTTTCAAAATTCCAAAAATATTTTAAAAACTATAACAAATTCAAAAATTTCCATGTTCAATTTCATTTTCAATTACATTTACGTCATAAAAACAGCTACAATTTTTTTTCCAAACGATTGACTAAAAAATAAATGAAATCATTTTTTGACACACTTGACAACATTTTTTTGACAAACTTATAATGCCATAATTCTCAATAATAATAATAAAATTTCATTTCAAACAAACAATTTTATTTTTTCCAAAAAATTGGGTAAAAAATAAATAAAAATCTCTCTTTTGACACACTTGACAACATTGTTTTGACAAACTTATAATGCCATAATTCTCAATAATAATTCTCAATAATGCCATAATTCTCAATAATAATAATAAAACGGAAGTAATTTCATTTCAAACAAACAATTTTTTTTTTCCAAAAAATTGGGTAAAAAAATAAATAAAATCTTTCTTTTGACACACTTGACAACATTTTTTTGACAAACTTATAATGCCATAATTCTCAATAATAATAATAAAATTTCATTTCAAACAAAAAATTTAATTTTTTCCAAAAAATTGGGTAAAAAATAAATAAAAATCTCGTTTTTGACACACTTGACAACATTTTTTTGACAAACTTATAATGCCATAATTCTCAATAATAATAATAAAATTTCATTTCAAACAAACAATTTTTTTTTCCAAAAAATTGGGTAAAAAAATAAATAAAATCTTTCTTTTGACACACTTGACAACATTTTTTTGACAAACTTATAATGCCATAATGCTCAATAATAATAATAAAATTTCATTTCCAACAAACAATTAATTTTATTTTTTTTCCAAAAAATTAAGTAAAAAAATAAATAAAAATCTTTATTTTGACACACTTGACAACATTTTTTTGACAAACTTATAATGCAATAATCTAGTTTTTGATCTCACATACCAATCCCTACCATCAAGATCTCTCCAAATTTAATGTTCCAACTCGTAATCACTTAAAATGAACGTTTTTTAAGCCAAAAATATGAAAATTTGCTATTTTTGACACACATAATGATTTTTTTGACACACTTCCGGTACAGTTATCGAACACAGCGTCCTTTCGGACCTGTCCCTTAAGTATACCTATTTTTAGAAAAAAAAATTTTTGAAATCCCTCCAGCGGTTTTCCCTGCAGCGTAGGTAATGACGGCCGGACGGCCGGCAGACAGACATACATTTTTTTTGTTGCTCTTTTAGAATCCGGAGGTCCTAAAACGTCGAGAAATGTCAAAAAAAGTGGGGGTAAGAATTTCACTTTGAGCTCATGAATGTAATACTTAGGTCTTTCACACCGAAGTAATAACAATGCCAAAAGTTATTATGATTACTGTTATTTTGAAAAACTACTTGCATAAAATAATTTTCTAACAAAGTATTTTACTATTTTGTGTAAATATATGTATTTTTATTTATACAAATAATACAAAATCTTACTCGTACAAAAAATCTTGTATGCAATTTGGGCATAAAGTATCTTTTTTGCTATCGAGTGATAGTTTCTCTCGGCTAACGCCTCGAGTAACAATTTCACTCTCAAGCGGAAAAGACATACTTTACGCCCTTAATACATAAATAGCTATTAGTTGATTGTAAATCTGATATATTGATGGGAAATTCTTTTACAAACCGATCAGATTTGGACAAAATCTGACAGAAACATGTTTGATTTGGTTGAAATTTTTTTAATGAGTTTTATATTGAAAAAAAAAAGATATACGTGTTCTAGTTTTTTTTTATAGAAAATATAGCGGTTCTAAATTTCGAGAATTTCATGATTTTTGGCTTGACGAGTCATTTTCAAAAATTCCTAACTTCAGTTCTATTAAAGATAGAAACTTCTGTTTTGTTTTATTTTAGAGTTAAAAGATGCGAAATAGTTTAAAAAAAATAAAATCAATAAAAGTTATTAACAAAACGCTATTGTTATGAACAAATAAAATGTTCAAATCGATCTTTAGTCATTGCCCCACCCACGAAATGAGTTTTTAGTATGACCATCGTGTTCTGCGTTTAACTTCCTATAAAATACGTATTTTTAATTAATGGAGAAATGATTTTTACTGTTAGAAAAATTAATTTATCGAGCGCGTGACGACAAAAATTTATGGAATGTTTTGTCGTCCCGCACTCGATAAATTAATTTATTTCTAACAGTAAAAATCGTTTCTCGATTAATTAAATATGTTTTTTATAGAAAATTGAATGTAGAGTACGATTTTTATACTAAACACTCTTTAATTTTGTTAGATAGTGACTAAAAATTAATTTTAAAATTTTATTTGTTTATAACAATAGGAATTTGTTAATAATTTTTATATATAACACTTTTTTTTTTAAATTTCATCTCTTAACTTTAAAATAAAACAGAAAAAAAGTTTCTTTCTTTACCAGAACCGAAGTTATGAATCTTTGAAAATAAGTCTTCAAGCCAAAAATCACGAAATTCTCGAAATTTAGATCCGCTCTATTTACACCAACCCCCGTCGAAATTTTGTTATAATATTCAACAGATTGATCAAAATATTTACAATCATTCTAATTAATTTTAACATTAAACTCATTTAAAAGAATAAACACTTTTTTTAATTTTTCTTTCATTTCCCCTTCATTTGCCATTCCTATTACAACATCATCTAAAAAAATCGCTACTCCTTTCAAATTTCTTTACATTTGTTCTATTACACTTTGAAATAGGGCTGGTGCGAATGCTCCACCAAAAGGTAAACACTGATATTGGAATAGTCCTTTTGTGTGTTGACGGTAAGTAAAGGTTTAGCATCACTTAATATATAACCGTAAACTACGAAAACGCACCAAAGGTAATGGATAGTGTTCCATACTTAAAAATTTATTAACTCTAACTTTGAAATCCCCACAAATTCAAGTGGTACCATCGTTCTTCCCTTAAAGTTTAAACTATATTGCACCGTATATACGCTTATGGTTTTGCCATATCCTTACTGATATAGTATCAGCCGTGAAATTTTTTTTAGGTTCTTGGTAGTAAGCTGTTGTCCCCCTAAAAATTTATTTGTCCGAAGTCCGGACAACTTTCTTTTCCTTGAATCAACGTAATCAATACAACTTATCGTCTTTAATTCATATCGTTCCCTGTATGCAATAATTATGTTTTCATCGATTGTTGTCGCATTTTAATATGTTGTTGATTCATATTTTTTTGTTATTGTTAGTCAGTCGATCGCAATTAAATTAATAGGCAGTTCGTAAATAATCAAAAGACACAAAATTAAATAAATAACCACCCGGACCAGAGCCGCAACATATTTTTTTGGTTTTTGTGATAACTAGATCTAGTCGTTAGTAAATTTGATTTTCTGAACCAACGTAGGCATAAGGAAGGATCGTGGAATAGGGATCCCATACCATCATGGTGAGTGAAATATTTAATTTAACATTTGGTCTATTACACTTTGAAATAGGTCTGGTGCGGATGCTACAAAGGATGCCAAAAGGTAATTTCTAAATGTAATAGTCGTAGTTATATTGGTGTGTGTGTTTGTGTGTGTGTGTGTGTGTGTGTGTGTGTGTGTGTGTGTGTGTGTGTCTGTGTGTGTGTGTGTGTGTGTGTGGGTGTGTGTGTGTGTGTGTGTGTGTGTGTGTGTGTGTGTGTGTGTGTGTGTGTGTGTGTGTGTGTGTGTGTGTGTGTGTGTGTGTGTGTGTGTGTGTGTGTGTGTGTGTGTGTGTGTGTGTGTGTGTGTGTGTGTGTGTGTGTGTGTGTGTGTGTGTGTGTGTGTGTGTGTGTGGTTATCTCGTTTTTTTGGCCGTTGCTGTCGTCAGAGTCCCTGCTCTTTTTTTTGCTTATTTAATTTTATTTACACAGTCCCATTTGCGTGCATATCTGATTATTTGTACTGAACTGGGGGAATTATTTTTTGGACACACACGGCTGAAACCCGCTGGAAGAAAACCTCGCTAGGCACGCAGTCCTCCGATTGCGTCCTGTTAGTGACTTCACTAGTCGGTTCTGTGTTCATTATATTCTACATTATGCAAATTCCAAATATTTGGAACTATTTTATAGAATTAATTAACAAAAGATGAATATGGCAGAAATTATACATCCTCGGTGCATCCTTATAGAAAAAAATTGGTTTTTTTAATCCGCTATAATGGCCGTTTGGATACTAATATTTTTAAAAACTTCATAAATTTAGAATCTGTGGTAACATTTTAATCCGTTTCTTATAAATATAAACCTCTGCAGTTAAAGGTTTTTGGCCTGTTGGCTTCAACAAAAAAGTTTGCAACAATCCATAACTACAATTTCCAAAAACCTTATAACAGTCAATGAAAAAAAAATAAAAAGATTTGAATAGAAAAAATTAATTTTTTTTTCTTTTTCATTTTTATGGATCACAAAATTTTAAAATTAAATTGATAAATTCTTGAAATATCTTAATTCTTTTCTTAGCAAATTATCTTTCATAAAATCATCTGCTATTCTCGTTGTATATATATATCTTAAAAATGCCTTTATTTTAATTGTTTAATATTATGGATGATCAAAATCTCAAAAAATTAATAAAACAACAAATAGATTTAAATTTAATTCTAATTTGCTTTATGTTTCATTCCATTTTGGTTTGTCGGTGGATTTCTTTTCTTTTTAGAATGCAAAAAAAATCTGTCTTTAAAAGGTCATTACAATTATTAAACGGCAAAAACAAGCAGTTATTTAAGAAAGAATTTAACGAAAATATCACTTATGGTTGGAGGAGGTTATTAGAAAAATTAGCTTGTCTGGCGAGTTTTTTTTTATTCGTAATAATGACAACAAACAAAATATTTAATTTAAATAGAGATTAAAATTTGCTGCTAACACAATATGGAAAAAAATTATTTAAAAATTTGATTTTATTTTCAGATGAAATTAAAAAGGATTGTACAAAATATTTAGTCCTTTTTAGTACGTTTCTCGAAACTATGAAATTAATGAAAAGGTTACAAAAGTTAATTAGATTTCAAATCATTGCCTGTAAGCTTATTGTAATGTTGTTGCAGCGATCATTTATTTTTTATGGATCCTATAAAATATAAACCACATTCACAAAAATCATTTCCAAAGCGGTTTGCAATTCACTATTAAAACAACATATATGTTTATAGTTTTGAATCATATTCTAAATTGTAAATGTAAATTGGATATAAAAACTTGTAAAGAATCAGATTTTATGATAAAAATTTTAATTTGGGAATTAAAATTGGGATTATTCTTTTAAATATATTCACATTATTTTTTTAGACAGACATGAATGGATTTTTTTTCAAGTAAGAGGAAATTAAAATGGGGAATTCAAATTTTACATTTGATTATTAATAGAATAATTTTGTTTTATTTTTTAATTCGTTCGTTCTGTCTTTTTTAAACCAAGGTAATCATTTTTTAATAAATGAGGTTTTTTCGTTTTTTTGACTAAGTAAACATGTAGTCATAGCATAGCCTAACATGAAGACTCGTTCGAAGTCATTTATGCCGTTCTCAGCTTGAGTAATAGCTTTGAATGGTTTGCTTTGCTGAAATTTTCTATCTTTAGATAGCCTGATCCACATTGACTTCAGAGAAATATGACTTCGAGATCTCGAAAGCGCTAAAAATTTTCTATTTGATTTGTAATTTCATTCAAATAGGTAGCAAACAGGCAACAACCCAATCATGTACTACTACAATTTACAATAATTTGATAAATTTTCGAATTTCATTTATGGAACGGTATTAACAGGTTATGGTATTAACAGTACGATTCAAGTTCCCACTGACGAATTAGAAATGATCATACGAATACGACTGTCCAGAACGGAGCACACAATTCTATTACAGACTTCAAAGCCAAATTACTGACTGTGATAAAACATTAAGTTTCTCTGTTAATGCTTTGAAAGATGTAATCAGTGAGTTTAAAACTACAAAGAGAGCTCAAGTAAGCAAACAAGCCAACTCAGAGGATAACAACCATTCTGCTTCCTGTAGTCAACCAACCGCACAAAAATAAAGTCAGTCACCAGCAAACAACGCCAGCGATATATCTACCACTTTGAATCGTTCTACGTCTTCAGTTACAGAAATCACTTCATTACCTCAAACATCTTGATCATCTTTGGGAGGATGGAGAGTTCTTGGTGAAAAAAGGATTTGGAAATCAGAAGATAAGTGGAGCGATTATGATCAACGACAACTAGCTAGGAAAAAACAGGAGCAACAGCGAATTAAGAGTAAGAAAATTAGAAATAAGCAAAATAAAATTATATGTGTTATTATGGTCACTTTTGAATTAAAATGCAATATTTAAAAATATACTTTTTTAATATGTTTATTTTTAATTTTTTATTTTATTAATAATAATATAAACTTCCTTATAGTAACAATTGATTTTTATTTTTATTTTATTGAAAATCGATTTCGACTACCGTCATCATCAGTTCTTAAATTATTATAACAATTTTTACTTAAACTATTGTCTTATATACTAACTATTTCAACTGCTGTTTTTTTTATTATGTCATATATTTTGTTAGTTTTAGTGTTGACTTTATCCTTTAAAATGTTGTTATTGTTTTTATGTTTATATATTTCTATTTCTTCTAATCTATCTAGATGTTGTCCTTTTCTTTTTTTTATGTAATATGGTTAAACTTGTGTTGATATTGGTGTATTTGTGTTTTTCTATTTTTGAATTCGGGCATATCTTGATTTTGGATCACTTTTATTAATTTCACTGGTGTGTTCAATAAATCTTTTTGTGAAGGACCACCCCACTTATACAAAATTTACTGCAGTCATCACAGGTAATTTTATAAACACCTGTGTCTAAGGTTTGGGTTTTTTTGGTTTTTAGGTAATGTTCTATTTTATTTTTGTTTCTGTAAGCTGCAGTATATCCATATTTTTTTAAAATTTTTTGCATTATTTTAATGTTGTTTTATTATATGTTACGCCTAAGTATTGTTCGCCTGCCAAGTTTTCTTCATTCCTCAATGTTGTTTGGGCTTGTTTTTTTTTACTGAATATTTGTTATCAAATTTTATGTGATACTTTAATAGTTTGTTTATGTACTTCGCTATTCTGTATGTTGGTGCTGTGGTGAAATTAATTAATGGTCTTATCGGTGTATCTAGTTTGTGTATTTTTGGTAATCCTTTGGTGCTGCTGGCTTTATCATTTTGTTATACACTAGTTCTTATCACTTAATATGTTGATAGATTTGTTGATGATTGTTTTTATTTGTGCATTGAATTCATTTGTTGGATCTTTACTCAATTTTTCGATGTTGTTATTAATGATGTATTCATCTATCTTATTTTTGTAGTTTTCAAGATGATTAATGTATTCCCTTTATCTGCTTTGGTTATTGTGGCATTGTTTTTTTTGTTTCATCTTGTTTTGTAATAAAATAAAAATAAAAAATTAAAAATAAACGCATTAAAAAAAGTATATTTTAAATATTGCATTTTAATTTTAAAATAATTTTTAATTTAATACCTACAAAAAATCATGCGAAAACCTGTAATAATAATAAAACCACCGTTCAGCGTTTATTTTCCAATATATCAGATAGTAAGTTTAGTGTCAAGCATAGATCTGGTTTTGCACCATTCACTTTACGTCAATACAGAAGCCGATGTCCTCTATCCTAACTTCGTTAGAAGAGAAACGCTCAATCGCGAACCACAAAGTAATCATACAATACTAGCACAACAAAAAAATTCATTTATAGACCCACTCTTTCCACCTCGTGTTCAATTAACCAAGAGTTCCATTGAACAGGGAGGAGATAGTAGATATTGTCTTTCAAGACTTCGTTCGGAAGCTGGTTTACGAGAAGCTGTATGTGACTATCTCGCTTATTTCAAAGAGCAACCCTATGATATTTCTATCAACCGAAGAACTAGAGCGAGGACATAAGTAATAATTTCATCACAAGGTTTTCCTACAGACTCTGACCGTTTGTTATCGCTCTACAAACAGTTAATAATAATAATAATATGACATTCTTACATCATCACAAATAGAGGAAGATGTTAAAGCTCACTATAGTTTTTTACGAAGTGAAAGAGTCAGATACTTAAACAGTACTCGTCACAATTATAATCAATTTTATACGGGCGTCGCCAATAACCAGGAAAAAATTTTTTAAATCATGAGACCTGTACTGTTAAACCTACAGTACCAATTTGTAATTTACGGAATTTCCACAACACTTCCTTAAAGATTTTTTACCTTAACTGTAGTGGCATGAGATCTAAAATAAAAGATTTATTTATTCAATCCGAATCAACTTATTTCAATATAATTATATTGACCGAGACTTGGCTTAGGTAGATAGAAATTATGAGAAAACAAGCACTACCAGAGGGAGTTTTGATAGCTGTTAGAAAAAATCTACCATGTGAATTAGTCGAGGCAGCCACAATTAGTTATAGGGATCTGGTATTTGTCAAAATTGGATTGAAACAAAAAGATATTCTCATAGGAACCGTTTACATTCCACCTTCTTCGGATGAAATTACTTATAATTCCTACTATATGTCTCTGACAAAAAATACCTCAAACTTAAGAGAAGACTTTAATCGACCCAATATTAGTGACATTGACAATCCGAAACATTTATTACCAATAAACTTACTTTCTAACATTGATCTTGAGATTGATTGATTTTCTATTGAATAGAACTTTAGATTTATGTTTCATAAATTTGGAAGACGATTTTATTTTCAGAGATGCATCTGACTCGGAACATCTATTTAAGAATTCAATACATCACAAATGGTTGACTTTAGAATATAATTGCGGAGACTATGATCCTTCATATAATAATAGTTCCATAACATTAAATTTCAAAGCTGCTGACTACACTAGCATCAATAATTATTTTCAATCGATTGGCTGGATTTTTCTTTGCTTAGAAAAAGACATAAATATTATTGTGGAGAAATTTTACAATACCTTGTTTTATGCTATTGACAATTTCGTGCCGAAAAAGTTAAATAAAACTAACAATGAGCCAAGGTTCAATAATCATCTAAAAACCTCAAGAAATAAAAGAAACAGACCCTATAAATGGCACAAAAAATTTAACGACCAGTGAACTAAAGAGTTATACGAATCTTTAGCTAATTATTTTAATTACGAAACTTCAGTTTCGTACAACGATTATACACAAAAAAAGACGGACAAGTGCGAATAAAATTCGCTCGCCAAGGGTTCCGTGAATGTAAAAGAACACAAAATCTTTCCCCACCCCAATTCCTTAAAAGCACAAAAATATAATTATTTTAGACTTCGCTATCATTTTCGTTCAGAATTTATCAAACTTCCTGTCTCTGTGAATTTTTTCAAATTTTTCTGTCAATTAAGGTGGAAATCCAAGGGGGGGGGGACCAACTTTTTGTGTCACTTTTTTGACAATAATTCAAAGACTATGCATTGTCAAATTCTAAAAAAAATGGCAAAGTTTCTAAAATCAGGTTCTCTTTCAAATGACACCCCACTTGGTCCTGGGTTTAAATGATGTTTTTACCCCTTCTCATTCCCACCCCTTTAATAAATATAGTTATGAATATGTGCCACTTTTCTATATTTTTCATTAAAAAGCTACTCATTTTTCTATCATTTCAAATATATTTTAGGATTTTCGATGAATCATGGTCGGAGTTAATCGAGGCAATAAAACATAGAGAAAACGTCATTTTTTAAAATTATACAAAAACTGGTGAGGTGCAAAATTTCAAAATACATTTTAAAGAAATACTGAAATGAAGCCCTTTCATATAATACCCTACTCGTCTCGATAAAAAAATGTATGTTCTCAAAGGCTTTACATCGTACCTCTGTAAAACAAACGAACACAACTTTATTTATTTTTTAACCAGCCATCTTGTGTGGATAAGTTAGTTTTATAAGCACCTCAAATTTTAAGTTCATCGGATTAATGGCTCACGAGGGGTTCAAAAAAAGGAACTCTAAAAATCGGCCATAAAATTTTGAAAGACCCTAGAGAATTTTTTAATTTTGTAAACACCAAACGGAAATACAAAGGCTTACCAGTGAAAATGCATCTTAACGGTTCTGTGGCTCAGGACCCTAAAAGTATCTCCAATTTATTTAAAGATTTTTTCCAAGACGTCTATGTCGGTGTGGTGGATGATAAGGACAGAATTGATATACATTCAACGAACGGAGATTCTACTGTCACATTAGACAAGATAGTAATAACTGCACTGAAAAAAACATGTTCTATTTCCAATCGAAATGCAGTTGTCTCAACCTCACCGTGCGGTCAGATATGGCCAACAGAACTACGAAATTGTTTCAACAACTGTAAAGTTATAGAAAGATGTAGTTGAGACAATTACACGTAATATTTATGTGAAAATAAAATATAGTACAATTAATTTCAAATACCTCAATTTTAAAATTAAATATTCATGATATAAGGTGAAAGAAAACTTTTTTCCTGGAAATAGTTATTATCTTTATTCAACTACTGTTATATTGGTTATAACACTTTATCCACGACTACTAAGGAATATATGCTTTCCATGCGTATGTCTTCCATTGTAATTGTATTCATTCCACAACTAGTGATTATAATTAAATTCTTCAACACTTCTATAGTTTATTAAATATTCCCCTAACAAATAAAAAATTTCATTTGCTGGTATAGTAATATCAAAAGGTTAAAACGAGAACAATACATATATATAAAATATAAAATAAAAAAACCATCTCCAACCGACATAGTACTCCAACGTAAATTACAACAAACAAAACATTTTCTTAAAACCAATAAGGACATTATTATAATAGAAGCAGATAAAGGAAATACTACAATAGCAATGAAACGTACAGATTACATTGAAAAAATTAACAACATTGTAGAAAATCCATTAAATTACAACAAGCTATGCACAGATCCAACAACAAAACTTCAACAAAGAAACAACGCACTAGTTAAAAGCCTTTACAAACACAAACATATTGATGAACATACAAAAAGAAGACTCATGACATACATAGCGAAACCACCTTGTTGCTATGCAACTATGAAGCTGCATAAACCTAATAAAGATGTCCGTCTAATTATATCAAGTATTGATAGCCCATCATACTACCTTTCAAAACATCTGAATGAAATTTTAAAAACAATAGACCCAGATAATCCATACAACATAAAGAATTCTTTTCAACTAAAAAAGCAACTATCAACAATAGAAATATCGGAAGATGAACTAATTGCGTCGTTTGATGTAGTATCAATGTACGAACGAATTCCACCTAGTTTAGTATACGAAGCTTTAGAAAAACGCTGGCCAATCATACAACAGAAATCAAAAATACCGAACCCGATGTTTATGAACTTAATTAAATTTTGCACTCGAGACACATCATACTTCAAATTCAATGAAAACTATTATGCACAAAAATCAGGTTTGACAATTGGAGGATGCGTATCAACAATACTAGCAGACTTTGTACTAACAGACATAATTAAAGAAGCAATATCACAAATTTCATATGATCCAAAACTGTTAGTTAAATATGTAGATGATATACTCCTGATTGTTCCCAAAGAAGAATTGGAAGTTACCTATACAATTTTTAACAACTTCAACAAAAATATTAAATTCACCAAGGAAGTCGAAAATAATGGAAAACTTCCTTATTTAGATATAGAACTAATCCGGAACAATTCTCCAAAACTTAAAACAAATTTCTTTCAAAAACCAACAAATACAGGCAGAATCATAAATTACATGTCTGCACATCCCCATTTTCAAAAAATCAACACCGCAAAATCACTTATAAATAGAATCCTAACACTATCTTCAACGGAATATTGGCCTAGCAACACAACTTTAGCTCAAAACGTACTGGAAAAAAACAACTATCCTAAACAACTAATCATAAATATACTAAATTGCACAAAAAAACAGATATTACAAAAAACACAAAGACAAGCTCAACCATCCCAATCAACTATACCAACCGAACAAAACACACCAACCGAAAGAAATACAACCAAATACATTGGATGCACTTACCATCAAGGTTTATCTGAAAAAATGGCAAGAATTATAACTACGGTTGATAAACATATTAAATTAGGCTACAAAACACAAAACAATATAAAAAACATCTTACCACCACTAAAAGATGTTAAAAAGAAAGAAGACAATGGTGGGGTTGTTTACCGCATAAATTGCAGCAATTGTGAAACCACCTACATAGGACATACGGGACAACTACTTAAAAACAGGATGAATCAACACAAACAAGACATCTCCAGGAAACACATAATAACAGATCATAGCACAATGGTGGCAGTACACGCAAATAAAACAGGACACAATTTCAACACAGAAGAACCGATAATTTTAGATAGAGAAATAAACTACAACAAAAGACTAATTAAGGAAATGTTGCACATAAAAACAAACAGAAATGCATGCAATAAAAGGTCGGACGTAGAGAATTTATCTCTACTCTACACACCACTAATAAAACAAAAAATGAAATAGCATATTTTAAATAATTAATATAAACATGTAATGATTTTTTCTTTTCTTTCTCTGTTTCTCTTTTTTATTATTTTTATTTTCATAAACTCAAATAATTTACCGCCAACAGTATAGACAATAATTTTAGCTTAATTTTTTAAACAAATGTTCAAAAAAATTTTTAATCATTAATTTATTAATTTTTTATGTAGTTTTAATTTGGCTGTGTAGTTTTGTAAATTTTAAATGTTCTTATTCTTTAATTTATTAACTTTAGTTAATGTGTGTAGTGAAATTTAGTTTAGTAGTTAATAACCACCAAAACAAAAATAGAGTAAGCAAATAACAAATTTCTTTCAAAATACTGACGTAACATAGTTTTTAAAAAAGTTCCTCATATAAAGATTGTTGTTTTTTTCAAATTATAGATACCTAAAATTTATTTTAACCTGAAGAAGCCAACAAATAATTGGCGAAATATAGTTAATTGAAACAAAAAATGTTTTTTACTTAACTAACCCCGAAAAAGAAAAGTGACCTTAAAAATCTGATACCCAAGTCTGGGAAAAAAAACAGTAAATAAAATAAAAAAGTTTTTATTCGCCTATATATTAAAGTGTTACTTTATTACTGTGATTTACGGGCTTAAAGTGTCGCTTTTTAATCATATATTTTGCTGTCATAGCTACGTCCAAAAAAGTAAAAAACATTTGTATTTGTTTAAAATCTATAAAAAAAAGAAATTTTTAACAAAGCAACCTTTCGATTCCAAATTTCCTAATCCAATTAAAATATTTGTTATTCTTTGTCGTCATAGTTATTCGATTTGTTTGAAAAGAAATAACAAATATATTGGTCAAAGCCTTTTTGTTCAACATACTTTTATTTCAAAATTTATAAAATTTTTAATTTTGATTTAGATTAAACCATTTTTTTTAAATATTTTGCTTACGGCGAATAAAAAATAGTATATGATGCACGGACGTAAGCCATTTTGGACTTATTGTGAGTGCAAATCTCGGCTACCGCCTCGATTTGCAAACTCCACAACGGTCCAAAATCTTTAGCTTTACGTCCTAGCATCATAATGTACTATTTTCTGTGCTATCTATGATGCATGTTTTTCAATATGGTGATAAAAACTTTAGCAAGCAAACTAGAAATTAATCGAAATATTTTGAAGTCGTGGATAAAATAGCATCTTGTATTCGCATAGGATGATTCTTCACTCGGATGATTCCCTCCACTCGCTACGCTCGTTTCGGGAAACTTCATCCTCGTGAAGAATCGCCATCATTCTCAACTCATACAAGAATCTACTATTATATTTTGAATAAACCTCATTCTGTTGTTACTAAAATGTTATCGTGTAGTTGTCCCAATCACGGTGAAATTGTTTGCAAATATTTTTTCTTTGTTTGAACAATAAACTGCCAACTTCAAGATGAAGTTTTCAATTTTCTTTTCAGTGTGAGGAAGATATTATATCCGGTTTGCAAACCCTAAATCAAGACAAAGGAGGTGGTCCTGAAAAAATCTCTAATTATTTTTTAAAAAGATGTACAGTTAGTTTGTCAAAACCATTATGTTTCTTATTCAATAAATCTCTCGATTCTGGTATATTTCCATCTGAATGGAAATCATCATCAACAGGTTAGTTTACGGCAACAGGTTTGTTTATGGCAAAATGTCAGCTTACGTTTTACCCAAACTAAACGAAGAACAACATGGATTTGTTAAAAGACGATCTACTGTTTCTAATTTAGCAATCTTTACGTCCAATATTTTACATAACATGGAATTAGGTTATCAAATTGACGCTGTTTACACAGATTTTAGTAAAGCATTTTCTTTCAAAGCACAAGATTCTCTTTCAAAAACTTTATAACATAGGTATTAGGGGTCGCTTGATGAAGTGGGTTGTATCTTACTTAACCCAAAGAATCCAGCAAGTTAAACTTTAGGGAGCATTATAAAATACCATTTGCGAAAGCGCGAAAAATGTTAAGTTTTATAAAAAGAAGAGCAACGGAATTTGATAATTTTATGGTAACTAAATTTGATTTACTGTTCATTAGTACAAACCATTCTTGAGTACAGAGCAGTTATTTGAGCACCATTTCAGAAAATTCACAACATTTCTATTGAATCTGTTCAATAGCAGTTTTTGTTGTTTGCTCTTAGACACGTTTACGATCCACGCGATTTTACCAATTTGACGCACTATACTGATAGGCTCAAATTACATTAATATAAACTCCCTAGCTGATCGTCGTGATATGTTATCAGCAAGTTTTATATACGATATTTTATACAACAATATAAACGTCTCATATTTTAATGATAAGGCTAAAAAATGACAATATAAGACAAACAAGGCACACTAGCTACCTGAAAGTATTGAAACATAGAACTGATTATGGCAATAACGAACCGATAAATCGGGGTATTACGAACTTTAATAAATTTAATAAATTTCGAACTTTAATAAAAGTTTTTAGAGAAAATATATGAACTATTTTCATTATTCATATTGTCAAATTCATCTACTAAAAATTTACAAAACGACATATCTAAATTGATTGTGTAAAAAACAAGATTGTATTTATATATCGCATTTTTACCAGTGTAAAATAATGTTATTATTGTGTTCGCCTGTTATTATTCCATCTGTAGGCGAACTCAATAATAACATTATTTTACACTGGTAAAACGGTTATTATATAAATACAATCTTGTTTATTTTTTACACAGTCAAATTTAAATATGTCGTTTTGTAAGTTTTTAGTAGATGAATTGGTAAATATTATCATTTATATTTACAAGCGTAGAAAAATAGCGTTTTCTACGCGTGGTAATATGTTTTTGCGTTCCGGAACTTATTCCACTCGACGCTGTCGCGTCTCGTGGGCAAACCGTTCAGTCACGCAAAAAGAGACTTTTTCACCACTTGTATAAAAATCTGCTATTTTTCTATGCGAAAAGTCAATTCACCAGTGAAAAAGAATAACAAATTATAGTTGCTATGATTTTTCATATAATTTTACAAAGTATTTTAAACAACGTAACCATGAAAAAATAGAATATGAATTTTGAATGTTTTGTTGTCGATTTTTAATTTTATAATATATAGAAAATATCGATTAAATATATACTATCATAGAAAAAATTGCATTTCCTACGCGAGATAAAAACGTACGCTAGCGCTTCTCGTGAACAAATGTTTACTCACGAGAAAACAATGTTTTCATCTCTTGTTAGAAAATATAATATTATATAAATAGATAACTTGAATAATCTTATATATTAATACGCTAACTAAAAATTTTGTGGAGCCTAAGGCTTTTTTATTCACAGATGGATTCATTTCAAATTTTCACTGCTAACTGATATTAGTGTAACTTAGATTTTAAAGATTTTTCACACAAATCGGATCATAAATAAAAAAGTTATAGACGAATTAAATTTATTTTTGAATTTAAGCGAACTCCCCTTATGAAATGGACTTGCCTAAGCCATATTTTTTTTCACAAAAACACAAAACTTTGTTACTTTGTTATTATGTACGACTGTTAAAAGTGTGAAATATGTTTACAAGTATGTATATAAAGGGTATGATTCTGCTAATGTTGAATTGAGAGTGAATGGAGATAATGCAGTGAATAATGATTTTTTGAATGGACGGTATGTTGGTTCGACTGACACTGCTTGGCGCATATTTGAATTTCCAATGCATTTTTAATCTCATACAATTATTCGACTTGATTGTCATTTGCCTAATAGACAAAATGTTTATGTCAGGAATGGTAATGTGGCTGGTACAGTCGCAAATGTATCAAGAACAAAATTGTTAGCATTTTTCCATTTGAATTCCATTGATAATCTAGCTAATGAGTTTTAATGAGTATACAGAATTTCCATTACATTATGTTTGGCATGATCAAAGTAAATCGTGGAAAAGAAGACAACGTGGGGCTGATAAAGTTGTTGCTCGATTATATATGGTTTCTCCAAAAGATATAGAATTGTTTCATATGCGTTTACTTCTGTTGCATGTTCGTGGTCCAGAATCTTTTACTGATCTACGTATGTATGAAGGTGTTGAGTACCCTACTTTTGTTGCAGCATTTGAAGCTCGATGTATTGCAACAAATGATAATGAATGGCGTGAATGTTTACTTGAAGCTTCAGAAATTCAATCACCAAAACAGTTACGTCAATTATTTGCATTTATCTGTGGTTTGAATGTTCCCCCGAATGCTTTAGCTTTATGGATTGAATTTAGAAATAGTATGATTGAAGACTTTTTATGAAATTACGATGAAGATGTGTCAATTAATCGAGCCTTGATTGAAATTAATGAAATTCTTTTTACACATAATACTTCATGTTGTGATCTTGGTCTTCCGATTCCACAATATAACTTACAGATTGGCGATGTAGGTTATTTTGATATTGAAGAAGAAGCTATAGTTTTCGAAAGAATGTATGAAAATGCAAATAATGAGCAACGTAGTGTGATTGATATTGTTTTGCGTGAAGCTCAATTCCATGTTACTGGAAGTAATGTTTTTTTCTTGACAGCTCATGCAGGTTGTGGCAAAACTTCTGTTCAAACGGCAATCATTCATTAATTTAATTTATTAAATCTTTCGTGTATTGTAACTGCCTTCAGTGGTATTGCATCAACTCTTTTGATTGGGGGGCGAACTTTGCATAATGTTTTCAAATTACCAATTCGATTATTAGAGAATTCAATGCCAAATATAACTCCAAACAGTGTACATGGCACATATATTAGCATAGATCATTATTATAGATGAAATTTCAATGTGTTCTATTCATGCTTTAAAATTAATTGATCGTTTGTTAAGAGATTTCACTCCAAATGAAGCAAATAAAAATAAACTGTTTGCAGGTAAAACTCTTTTACTGAGCGGTGACTTTCGCCAAATTCTTCCAGTTATACCGCATGGCTCACGTTCTATTTTAATTGAAAATTGTATTACATTTTGGCAAAAATTTATTAACTTTAAAATTTTGAAATTAAATCAAAACATGAGAGCTCTCCCTCATGAAATTGAATTTGTAGAACTTCTTAGAAGACTCGATAATGGTGATATGCAAAGTTTTGCACAGTTTGGCTCAGATATCATTGAAATTCCTCATAATTTGATTGGAAATCCAGACAATATTATTGAAGACATTTTTGGAAACTAGGAGGGCCCGGTGTGCTTCGCTACGCTTATAAATAAAGTTTAATCGTAGACATTTTGTTGACGTAGAAGCAATGATTTCAAAAAGTGGTAATGAGAAATGCTAGCATATAATTGAAGTGAAAACTTCTTTAGGCGCACCACACACAGATTTTTCCGTAGTTACATATTTTTTTATTGTTTTTTTTTATTTTCATTAAATACCATTAAAATTATTTTTTTTTATTTATGAATTCATAAAAATAAAAAAATTTCTTTATACGAATTTTAAAAAATTGATCTATAACGCAGTTTTTTAAAGTTATATTGCTACTGTCTTTTGCAGTTTACATTCGAGTCATGCTAAATAAATATTGAATATACACTGAAAAAAACATGTCCTATTTCCAATCGAAATGCAACTGTCTCAACCTAACCGTGCGGTCACATATGGTGAATCAAACTACGAAATTCTTCAACAACTCTACAATTATAAATCGATGAAGTTGAGACAACTGACAATCACATGAAATATTTATGTGAAAATAAAATATAGTTCAATTAATCTCAAATACTTAAACTTCAAAATGAAAAATTCATGATATAAGGCCAAAGAAAATTTTTTCAGGGAAATAGTTATTATCTTTATTCAACTACTGTTATATTGGATATAACACTTTATATTTTAAATAAACCTCATTCTCTTGTTAGGAAAATGTTATCGTGTAGTTGTCCCAATAACAGTGAAATTGTTTGCAAATAATTTTTCTTTGCATCAATAATAAACTGCCAACTTCGAGATGAGGTTGTCATGAACTTCAATTTTTTTTTTTCAGTGTATATAAAATTAAAAGTATGTTTGTTTGTCCTTTATGCATTTATACATTAATCATCATGAAAATTTGGAAAGTTGTTGTGTACACTTAATTTTCTTTTTATTTAACTATCGTTTTAAACGGTAGTTTGCTTTGATCAATGTTTTTTTTATTATTGAACATAATTTTTATGAAATTAAAAATAACGTAAGAAAGATAGTATAACCTGAAACAAGTACATTTGTATATCAAAATTATATGTATTGGAATTTTGGAACAAATCATTGGAACTAAATATGATGTCGGTTTGGAATTGTATGTAATACATGTTTCACAAATTTAGTGAAGACTTAATACTTGTAACTTGATACTTGACAAAATCGATCATATCGATTTAAAGCTGACAACTGTAAGGATCTTTAGATGCTGACCGCTAGCGGTCTGAGGAAACCCACAATGAAATACCGTAGAAATAAAAATACTTCTGTTACTGATCGTGGTCTGTTAAAATCTGATTTTTTAAAACTTTATTCATCTTATCATTTTTATTTCTTTTATACATTTTTGGATTATAATTTCAATTTCCATTTAAACAATAACAATTCCATAATATTTTATAACTTCTAAATTACTTTAAATAAGCACGATTGCATTTTATTTGTTTTAATACAATTTTGGATTCTTATTTCAATTCTTTTAAACAATAACAATATTTGCTACTTTCAGATTACTTTAAATAAACATGACTGCACTTTATTTGTTTTTTTGCATTTTTGGATTCTAATTTCAAAACGAAGTAAATATTTTAAACAATAACAATTTCATGATATTTTCTACTTTTAGATTACTTAAAATAAAAACGACTGCAATTTATTTGTTTTCGTACATTTTTGGATTCTAATTCCAAATATTTTGAAAAGATTAACTAAATATGAAATATTAATTCAAAGATTAATGATCACATCACAACTACGAGACGGAAATCGCATAAGTTCTATACAAAGAAGCATAGCTTATGTAGGTTTTTTCACAAAAAGTCAAAACTCAAAATTTAGAAAAAAAAATTTTCACTAAGAAAAATTTAAATTCTGCAACATAATTGATTTATGTATGAGTTGTTAAACAAATTACTTCGGTTTTGAAAAAATTACTTCGGTTTTGAAAAAACCTAAGTATTGCATTCATGAGTCAAAAATGAAATTCTTAGCCCCACTCTTTTTAACTTTTCTCGACGTTTTAGGACCTACTGGTTCTAAAAAAGCCTATACCAAAACCAAACCTATACCAAAAATTAGATTATTGCATTATAAGTCTGTCAAAAAAATGTTGTCAAGTGTGTCAAAAGAAAGATTTATTTTTTGGAAAATATAAAATTAATTATTTGTATGACATGAAATTTTATTATTATTATAGAGAATTATGGCATTGTCAAAAAAATAATGTAAAGTGTGTCAAAAAAATGATTTCATTTATTTTTTTAACCAATTTTTTGGAAAAAAGAATTTAGCTGTTGTATGACATGGACATTTTTGAATTTGTTGCAGTTTTTAAAATATTTTTGGAATTTTGAAAAAAGTTTGTATTTTTGATTTTGTAATGATTTTGCAATATTTTTAGAATTTTGGAAAAAGTTTTAATTTTTGATATTGTTATAATTTTTGCAATATTCTTAGAATTTTGGAAAAAGTTTGAATTTTTGAATTTTGAAGAGTTTTTGGAATATTATCAGGATTTAGAAAAAGTTTAAATCTTTGATTTTATTCTAATTTTTGGAATATTTTTGTAATTTTGAAAAACGTTTCAATTTTTCATTTTTGATTTTGTTATAATTTTTGCAATATTTTCAGAATTTTTGAAAAAAGTTTAATTTTTGATTTTGTAATAATTTTTGGAATATTTTTAGAATTATGAAATAGTACATTATATACCGAGGTGATAAAGTAAATTTTCTACATTGAGGTGGATATTAATTCGCGAGAAACGAAGTTTCGAGCGAATTAAGCACCGAAATGGAGAAAATTTTCTTCGCCGAGGTTTATATACTATTTTTTTTACTACTTGATATAAAAAATGCACTAAAACTCTTAATTATTCACAAAATAAAATGTCAATTAATAAGCCACCATTTGCTTATTAATTGACATTTTATTTTTATAAATATATAAATTTATAAATTTTATAAATTTATTTTTATAAATAAAAATTTTGATTTGGTGAAACATTGTTTATCATATCATTGGATTGCGTATTGGATAGTTATTATTCTGGGCTGCTTAGTTAGAAATTTATTTTTTTAACTACTAACTTGAGAAATCGTCATTATTTACTCGATTGCCCCAATGAGAAGTAGTTTTTCTCAAGCTAGGTCAATAATAATAACAAAAAGTCCAGCGGCAGGTATATCCACTAGAAAAAGGTAGATTTCTTGATCAGACAGATATGCATGCAAGTAGAATCAATGTATCAAATTAGTTGAAATCAAAAAACTAAATAGAAACGGAATTATCCAAAAAATTTCACAAAAGACATTTAATACATTAACCGAAACTACTTTATGCAATTTCGGAACAGTTTTGTTTAATTTGGTTAAAATTAGTCATAACATATTAAATCCACCAAAGATCAAATAAACGTCCAACAAAGATCAAAAGAACTACGTGACAACTACAATTATACCATCACACATAATTTATAATCAAACATTATTAAACAATTTTAATTTAAAATCATCTTTGTGTTGTATTTTTTTGTTCTCATATAATCTTTTTTCAAATACATAGTTTACTTAGTGAAAAAAAAATAAAAATACAAACAAAAGAGCATATGATAATTTTCCTTTTGTATTAAATGGCTTGAGATTTGTCTGTAATAGATGCATTATATTGCTTATAAAAATGGAACCTTTTGGGTTAGAAAGCTGAAATTTTGTGAGGCTATAGCTTAAAAACTGTCTTAAAAGTTAAGATGAATTTAAATAACATAAACTCAAACATGATGAAATCATTGCCTTTTGCGTTTATTTTCATTTCAACCGACCTGGGGCCTCAACCTTTAGACCTGAACTATTTTTTTTTTAAATTTTGGAAAGATTTATATTGAAACTTTGTGTAAAAAAGTTTTCAAGTGTGAGCTTGGCCATTTCAGCTAGATCAAGAACAAAAAAGATTGGCAAATTTTTAAAACAGCTGATTTTTCAGGAACCTGGAACGTCAAAGTTGTCATTTGGATAAAAATGATAGAAATATGTTCAAATATTCAATATTTATAAATTTTATTAAAATATTATGATTCAAACGGAAGTTATAGCGCCCTAGATTATTCGACATTTTAGGCTCTAGCCGCTTAACTGGTACCCGGATATGGCCAGTTCACGAACTTGTCCAAAACATTATTTGCCGGAACACACACAAAAAATTATTTTGGTGTAGGTCGAAAAATGCGACCGTGAGAGTGCCGCCAAATTCCGTTATATCTCATATCGTTATATATATATATATATATATATATATATATATATATATATATATATATATATATATATATATATATATATATATATATATATATATATATATATATATATATATATAAATTTTTTTTCATTTTGATTTTCCGTCTCCGCTTATCATATATAGTCGTTTGGCACCAAAATTTTTCCGAAATTCCGAGATGAAGCACATACCAATAGGTAGATTTTTATATGAAATCTACCTAAAAATTACCTAGGTTAATAATGACAAATTTTCCTTTATTTTTAATTGAAATGAACAAAAAAACACAAACAAATAATAATTGCATTCCTTTATTTCGTTTCATTTGTATGAAACTAAACTTCCAGGCTACTTGATATTTTAAGATATTTAAAAAATGAAATGGAAAATGACTAATATCAAAATCTAATCAAAGCAAATATGATAATTAGTGTTAGTAGTTAAAAAAATTCTATATATACCTCGGTTGAGAAGACTAATATAGACCTCGAACATTATATCCCTCGGCGCTACGCGCCTCAGGATCTAAAAGTTCTCGGTCAATAATAACTTACTTCTCAGCCTTGTTCTATAATGTACTATTCAATGAATTTTCTTAAAACTATATAAAAATCACATATGCTTTGCGTTAAAAAATATAACTTTTATTTATTTTTGACATGAAATTGAAAATCTATTCAATATTGTTGAGCCAAATTTAGAATTTTTTTGTCTACAACTCACAACTAAACTAAATTTCAACAGAATTCTGTTTAACACGAATTAAAATTTCATATAAACTAACCTATAGTTGCAAAGAAGTTTTTGCATTCATTCATTATTTATTATTATTAAAATAAAATCAAAACGCTTATTATTTTTTAATTTATTATTATTATTTTAGGAAGAAACTAAAAAAATTCAAAGATAAACTCAGTTAACAAACGAACAAAAATTATATTTTCATTATTTACAAAGGTGCTAAAATACTTATTATTAGGTGTGGGGAATAATTATTAGTAACCATAGCTGAGAAAAATAACTTTTGTCTTGGGTTTTTGAGTAAATAATTGAAATTTCTCATGCAAGTAGTAAAAAAAAAGATTTTTGTAATGATTTTTACAATATTTTGTAAGAATTAATAAATATATAATTTATATAATTTTGAAAGATATATGAATTTGTGATTTTGTAATATTTTCTCGAAACGCTAAATGGAGAGGTTTTTGAGTAGTTTGCTGATTGTATCATCTTTTCACTAAATTATGTTAATTTATGATCTGTTATGATTTTCCGGCAACGTACGTATTGATGTTTCGTTTTAGTTCTGTAATAAATTTCTAAACAGAGATAAAAACACATGTACCTACTTTAACAAAGAGTTATGTTTGATATACATCGCTGCCCAAAACTAAAGACAATATCCTCATAAAAGTTTTATGCCGAAAACTATATCAAAATTTTTAACCAAAACCGAAGTCTTGATATCTCAGAGCTTAAGATTTCAGCCCCTCAATATTTTTCGAGTTAAAATTGCTAGTTATGGTCAAAACCTGGTCGTAACACAACTTTAAAACGTTAAATAAACATTTTCTCTGTTGTGCCATCTTGAATGTGTTAAATTGCAGTCGACATAACTATTTTTCGGCATCCGCCGTTTGTCTTCATTTAATTCTATGCCGGAGTAACGAAGATATGCAATTCTTATAAATGGAGTGATTTTTTAGCAGGATGTATAATCCAAATTCCACAAATAATACAAAATGAATTTGGACTATTTTTACACTTGATGCTTCTTAACGACGCCATTTATATAAATTAACTTTACACTTTACTATTTTAAAAGAATTCTTAACTGATGTTTGAGAACGACTGAACTTGTAAACCATTATTTACGATGATGAATGAAAAGAAAAAATAAATAAGTGCGGTTGAAATAAGGAAAACTCCAAATAACTCGCAGTTTTTATACGAAAATCTATATAAAAACTCATATTTAAATCAATTATGTTGCAGAATTTAAGTTATTCTTAGTAAAAATTTGTTTTTCCAAATGTTGAATTTTGACTTTTTTGGGAAAACCTAAATAACTGGGTGCAACCTGCACCAATATTCGTGTTTTTAACTGAAAAAAAATGACATTGAGCTAACTATAGGCTTCAAGAAATTATAAAAATTTACAATCATTGTTTGTTCAAAATCTATGCAGTTGAATGTTGAAAACAAAAACGAGCTCGAAATGTTTGTTAGTAACTTTACTATGCACTTGTTTCATTAATACATTGAATTTGTTTGTTTTGTGAAATATGCGATCCAAAAACCGAAATAACCTTTTTTTAACCGAAAACATTGGTTTTTCGGGAACACCTCAAAAACAAAAGCTAACCTAAAAAAATGAATATGATATTCGTGTTCAGCAGGTTCCAATCCACAAGAAAAGTTGGATTTTAGTCAGGAAGACAAAAAAAGTTTAAATTTGTAAACTAGTGTAATTTGAATTTTTTAATTCGCGAGCAAGTTTTAAGTTTCTCTGAAAAACAGTTTAGTTCGTTCATGAAAAACTTCTCCAAATTTGTTTCGTGCTTGGATTCGTACTCGTACTCTTCAGTACTATTCGGTTCGAGTGATTATTCAATTTCAATTCTAGTGTAATTTTTATTTTTTATTTTAGCGAGCGCAGTAATTTTAGCCTATTCGCTACAATTTGATCACCTTGTTAAAGCTTGCTTGACAATCCTTATTAGAATTAATAAACCTTAGTTTTATTTCACTTCAGCGCTAAAAATTGGCTGTTAGCTCTATAAAATTATACAAAGATAACGCAATTAAAAACATACAAAATGGCACTAAATGATCTTAACATCTTCTTTTGCTTTAACAATAAACATTCATAGTGTGATGGCTTACGTGACAAAAATATGTGACGAATTTCTTTAAATGTAAGAATTATACTCAAGTCATAAAAATGCAATATTATGTTTCAAGAAGTTCGTCGATCACATATTTTCTTATAATAAATATTAAAATGTAAAATGAAAAATCTACAATATTTTCTAAATTAAAAATAAGAATGAAAATAAATTTCAAAAAATTCATACATCATAAAATTTTTTTGCATTAGTCATCATTACTCTTATTCTTTTATATCAAAACTAATAAAATTTATAGAAGCAACTTTGTAAGATGCAACGAATTATTTAAACTATTTAAGACCATTAATCAAAATGTTGAAGTTATAGTTTTTAACTTTATCTGATCCATTGAACTCTATCTATCCGACCATTTATGTAATTAATTACTTAAGGCAAAACAAACTATCAGAATAATTTTGAATTTAAATTTTTAATTCTTTTAGTTAGTTTGCAATGTTCATTTATGTTTTTGCTATGTACATGAAAAACAAATAAAGAAAATTATTTTCTTAACTATGTTCTGTGAAATGATAATTATTGTTGTTTGTGTTAAGATAAAATTGAAACAGTTCGACTAGAAAATTTAATGTAATTCTAGTTTTTGTTGATTTAGTTTATTTAGAATAAGCAATGTACACTAGTTAAGACTTTATATATCTTTATATCATACATATTTGTACGATACTCTCAACATACCTACTTTTATTTATAAATTCAAAAGTTCGCGAATTTTCACGTTGATTAAAATTTTAAAATTTAATTTTCACTATTTTTCATAAATATGCAGCTAATGTCAATGGTATAGTTTTCTATACATATACTCAGTTTTATTATGCATAACACAAGAACCTAATCTCCTTCCCATCACCGTTCGACATCAAGCAACGTCATATCAGTAAATTTAAATTTTCCTGTTATTTAATTTTTTAAATGAATTACCTCAACATTCAGTTTATTATGTGTAAACACAATAACATTAAAAATTATTATTTGATGAACCTTTTTTCGTTGTTGTTGGTTATGGTTGGGTTCAGATGAAATGGATACAAATGGGAATATAAATATTCATATGGAAAATAATCATAATAGAAGAAAATAAAAAAACTTTCGATAAAATATAAATGAAAATTTTATATATTTTACTTTTATGAAAATTTGTGTTATGATTTGAATATAAAAACGAAGTAAAATGAAAGTTTTTAATTTTGTTTAAAGTTTAATGAGTATTAGATTTTTGATGATGTAAAGTAAGTGAAAGCTCATGCTGGGTAAATTAGTTTAACTTATTAATATTCTTTTTATTATCCTAACCGAACTATAGATACCATCAGGAGAAATGTTTGTCAGATTTGTTATTTTATAAAATAATTACAAACTAAAGTTGAAAAAAACATCTCAGTTTTAGAACTACTAATTCACCGAAAAAAAACGTTGGTAGGATCAACTACAAAGCTTGTTTGATTTTGCGTCTAATATGAACGTGGTTATTTTAACCAATGTAGCATTGTCAATTTATTTTAAAAAACGTAACAATTTTCATTATTTAAATCAACAACGGCGTGATCAATTTCGTGTTCAAATATTCACAAATCATTGTTGAATTAAGTAGTTTGTTCTTGTTTTTGTTTGAAAATTATTGCGTTTGTTAAAATAAAAAAGAAAAACAAAATTCGTTCAATGATAATAAACAAAAGATAATAATAATAAACAAAAGAATAGAAAAATAAAAAGTTTTTATATATTCTAACATGGCTGGTTTTATTTAACATTTTAGGAAATAATTTACATGCGTTTAATTGAATTGAATAATTTTAATATTATCTGCACATAAAATTATGTGCGGAAGAAATTTTTTTGTGAATATAATATTAACAATCTTGTTAAATTAATAGGCCCTTTCCATAATTAATTTTAGTGATTTAAAAAAATTCTTAAATTTTTTTAATATTTTTTATTTGTCTTGTTTCATGTCGATTTATCGATATTTTAATTTAATTTTTCTATTATAATTCTATTATAATGAGAAAATTATGGAAAATTAGTATTATTTTCTACACATAATTCAAATATTTAAATTTTTTGATTTCTGAATTTCGGTCTTTTAAATTGTATCATTAAAAATATGGCGAAAAAATGGACGCATTCTTTACAAACAAAATCACACTCATACATTTCCTATTTAGAACGTAAATATACGAACGCTATCTTTATGCATGAATATGTTTGTCGGATTTGATGCGAAATACATATTTCTAATATAAAAAATTTCAAATATTATATTTACGAAAAAAACGAACCCATACAAACATCGATAGCAGCAAAAACAAAACATAGATGTACCAAACCAATAGATTTAATACGGAGTATTGCTTGATTCTATCACAAACGTATTCAATATTACTGTTTTTAGTCTAATTTTTTATTTACCACGTTTGTAGTCAATTGAAAATTAAATCAACCACGGCATCGTTGCTCGAAAATGAAATCATAGTTGACTCAACTACAAACATGGTTAAATCAAATATGTTTGTGATACTTACAAAAAAATATATCAACAACGGTTAAATTGTTAATTTGAATCCAGAGCGTTGGTTGATTCTATCGCAAACGTATTTAATTCCCCAATTTTCACTTAATGCTCGATTAACAATGCAACATGTTTGAATCAACCAAGATTTTTTCTTTCGGTGTTAGAAAATATAATTGACAACAAACTTAACATATGGAAGTTAAAAGTTTTGGACTTGGGACTTGGGCCTTGGAACTTGGGACTTGGGATTTGGGACTTAAAACTTGGGAATTGAGACTTGGGAATTGAGACTTGGGACTTGTGACTTGTGACTTGGGACTTGGGTCTTGGGACTTGGGAATTGGAACTTGGAACTTGGTACTTGGGACTTGGGTTTTGGGACTTGGGACTTGGAACTTGGGACTTGGGACTTGGGCTTTGGGACTTGGGACTTGGGACTTGCGACTTGGGACTTGGGACTTGGGACTTGGGACTTGGGACTTGGGACTTGGGACTTGGGTCTTGAGACTTGGGAATTGGAACTTGGTACTTGGGACTTGGGTTTTGGGACTTGGGACTTGGGACTTGGAACTTGGGACTTGGGCTTTGGGACTTGGGACTTGGGACTTGGGACTTGGGACTTGGGACTTGGGACTTGGGACTTGGGACTTGGGACTTGGGACTTCGGACTTGGGACTTGGGACTTGAGACTTGAGACTTGGTACTTGCAACTTGAGAATTGTCACTTGGGACTTCGGATTTGGGACTTGGGACTTGTTTCATCGAAATTTTTTCAATTTCACATTCTATTATCCTCTATTATGATTACCATCACTATGCAAAATAATGTGTTTTAAGTTCAATAAGAATTTTCTAATCAGTTAATTATTAATAGATTAAAATTTCAGTTTTGAAATTTTTCAAATTTGTTCACTTATTGTGAACTCTATTTTTATTTCTTTTTCTTTAA
>CAVNZG010000163.1:278021-371055 GCA_963693315.1 Diogma glabrata
AAGAAAATTCTTAGTAACGACTAAAATTGTGATAAATGATAATATTTAATAGTTTTATCCTTTATAAAACTATCGGCTAGAGATTAAAAGAAAATTTCAGTTTTGAAAATGTGTTTAGAGAAAATTTATTGGTATGTGAAACTAATATTGCGATTTTAGAAAGATTTAGAGTTTGTATTTCTAGGGAATAGTGATTGAAAATTTGTAATGAGAAATACGGCACAACAACTTTTAGTTTTGACTTCTATCCCGGTTGGTCGATTGTGATTTGTAGAAATCAGCTGCTTGCAAGTTTTGACGGTGAAAAAGGACAAAGAAGTCAAACAAAATAGCGGCAGAAGGTATCTTTCTTGGTTCTGGAAGATTTGGAGAGCTACACCCAGGAATGGTATTGATGGTTTTTTTTATCGAGAGGTAAAGTAGAGTGGATATTGTTAATCATATGTGATATAAAACAAATGAAACTTGTCATTTTATTCGAACTAGTTTAATTATCAAACAAAAATAAAACTTACAGTTACATATTAAAATGCGCTCCATCATCGGAAAACGTGCCTCATTAGCAACATAAATTAAATCAAAATTTCGGCCACAAGTATGATGAATGGTAAAATTTTGATTAAATCAATTCAATAATGAATCAAATATGTATGTGAAAGCTTATTAAATTCGTCCACAGTTAATTGAAATGTTATGATTACTTAAACTTAATTTAAATGGTGTTGGTGTGAGTGTGTGTATGGGCATGGTTGATGGTGTACAAGTGTGTGTAAGTGTGTGTGTGTGTGCATGTGGGTGAGAGTACGCGAGTGTATGTGGAAGTGAGAGTGTGAGATAGAGTGTTGAAGTAGCGGGTTGGACGTGGTGATCGTGGTTCTTTCATAAATGAGGGTCGCCAGAGTCTAGCTAATTCACTTGCCTTTTTCTTTATCCGTTATTATCTCATGTTACGCGTACATTACCGTTATTTGTGCTGGAGTAGCAGGCGTTCTTCTCTCGATTCCATAGGCTGCCGCTAGTCTGGGGCAATAGAAAATCTCGCTAGGTACGCGACCTGCCATGCCACTTCGTTGTCATTCAACGAAGCAGCGCTTCATTACAATTTCACGTGTTTTTCACCATATATATATTTTGTGTATTGGACTTTATAATAAAAAAATATGGAGGGGCTGAAATCTCACAACTCTGAGATATCATGACTTCGGTCTGGGTTAAGGATTTTGATATAGTTTTCGGCAAAAACTTTTATGAGGACATGGTTTTTAGTTTTGGGCAGCGATGTATATCAAACATAACTCTTTGTAAGTACAAGTATTTTTTATCTCTTTTTATAAATTTATTACAAAACAACACGAAACATCAATACGTTGCCGGAAAATTATATCAGATCATAAATTAACATAATTTAGTGAAAAGATGATACACTCAGCAAACTACTCAAAAACCTCTCCATTTAGCGTTTCGAGAAAATATTACAAAATCACAAATTCATATTTCTTTCAAAATTCCAAAATATTGTAAAAATTAAATAAACTCAAACTTTTTTCAAAATTCTTAAATATTCCAAAAATTATTATAAAATCAAATATTGAAACTTTTTTCTAACTTCCAAAAATATTCCAAATATTAGAATAAAATCAAATATATAAACTTTTTCTAAATTCCACTAATATTCCAAAAATCCTTAAAAATTCAAACTTTTTCCATAATTCTAAAATATCGCAAATTCTAAAAATAAATCAAAAATTGAAACTTTTTTCAAAATTCTAAAATATTTAAAAAATTAGAATAAAATCAAATATTTTAACTGTTTCTAAATTCCAATAATATTCCAAAAATTCTTAAAAATACAAACTTTTTCCAAAATTCTAAAAATATTGCAAATATCATTACAAAATCAAAAATTCAAACTCTCTTCAAAATCCCAAAAATTATAGTAAAATCAAAAATTAAAAATTTTTAAAAAGTTTATCTTTGATTTTAAATTACACAATCTGACTATCGAACATTTGATTCGAGAATTTAGTTAGATTTTCTATGCCTTATTTTCTTTTGATTATCTTTTTAGCTGCGCAAAAATTTAAAATTTCCCCATATCTAAATAAACAATTCTAGACAAAATAGAAAATCTTCTCCATTACAAATACAGAAAACCATTCTACCTTTTATAAATTGAACAACCGTATTATATCTACATATAGTATTATGATCAAGCTTTACATAACAAATCTTTTTGTTATTTATGTAGACCGAAAGATGCATTATTAATTGACATTGAGTGACGCAACAAAGCAATAAACTGAAAAAATGTTAAAAATTGGTTAACTGACCTGTAGCACACATACAGTTTTTATAATTTTAATGTGAAAATGTTATGTTTTGTTTACGTATTTTCGATTAACATTGTTTTTTTTTTTAAATCTTAGCGCAATTTCTTATTGTTGCAGCTACAACAATTACTCTATAAATATTTTATTTTTGTTTTTATAATTTTAATGTGAAAATGTTACGTTTTGTTTACGTATTTTCGATTAACATTGTTTTTTTTTTTTAATCTTAGCGCATTTTTTTATTGTTGCAGCTACAGCAATTGCTCTATAAATATTTTATTTTTGTGGCCGCCATTTTGTCGTTTTATTTACTTTTATTACATTATATAATTTATTTACAATTTATTTGCCCCTAATTTAGATAATTTTTACAATTTTATAATTTTAATGTGAAAATGCTACGTTTTGTTTACGTATTTTCGATTAACATTGTTTTTTTTAAAATCTTAACGCATTTTCTTATTGTTGCAGCTACAACAATTGCTCTATAAATATTTTATTTTTGTGGCCGCCATTTTGTCGTTTCATTTGCTTTTATTACATTATATAATTTATTTACAATTTATATGCTACTAATTTAGATATAATCGATTATATAATTTTTAAATAATACTAAATAATTAATGATTTTTCAGAAATTGTTGTTTAAAAATTATTATTACTTTGTAAATTATTATTATTTGCTTTCAATTTTTGATCTTTTCGCCATCTACATTCAAAAACAATAACTACTATCATCAACTTTTTTCTACTATCATCAATAGTCAAAAACAATAACTACTATCAAGAATTTTATTTGTGCACCTTAAAACAGGCACACTAACTAATTTGAAAAAAATACCCTTTCTAAGTATATTAAATAGGTGTTCATAAAATCAATTATTTTTTCAATTATAACATAATTATTTAATTCACAAGATTTTTTTAGAAATAATTATTAAGGATTTTTATGACCAATTAAACTCAAGTAACTGTAAGAATTATGATACTTCTTCAGCAGTATGATCATTTGTTTCCGTAATGACAGATACGATATCAATTACGCACCGAGGCGATTTCGAAATTGAAACTACATCAGTTATTTGCTTAAGTAGAACTTCCGTTTTGGCATTAGACATCCTTTTTACGTGAATGTTTATCCATTGTATAAGGATTTTTTACATCAAATTTCTAGATAGTACTTTATGTGAATTCATAAAGATGGAAATATTTTTATTTACAAAAAATGTTCAAACTCAATTCAACTCATCCATTTTTTTCTGCCCACTTACTTTTATTTTTACATTTCATATTTTTATTTACTTGGCGACGATGTTGACATTTGACAATTGAAATTATATTAATATTTTTACATGGATTAACTATAACGAAAATCCAACTTTGTTGAAACATACCTAAGACTTCGTGTAATACTCAAACTTTAACAGAAAATCTACTAAAAGAATTAATATATAAAAATACAAAGTCGACTCCAATTATTTCACCCTTTTTTCATTTTCTGCGAAATATCTGCCTCTTCAGTTTTTTTCTAATTTAGTAGAAGAAATTAAAAAAAGAACTAAACTCGTTTTCTCAATTTTCCACCTTATTCTTTTCGATTTCATTTTCGGTTTTTATATTCACCAAAGTAACAACAATAATCATAATTTTTCGAAACCAAAAACAAAACACTGAGACTTTTTTTTAAGTTAGCTTTTGACATTTCAACCTTCTTTCTAAGGGGATTTTTTTCATTTTTGATAATTTACCCTTTTTCTGGTTTTTTTTCACAAATTAGGTTTTCCTCTTATCAATGGAAAAACAGAAAAATAATTTACATAATTTAACGTTTTTTTTATTAGGATTTTAGATTTAACTTTCTTGTTGTTTTTGTTTCGTTGCTTGTGGTTGTACTTATTCAATACCTTCGTTTAAGATTATATTCCATATCTGATTCTTTTTTCAAATTACGTATAATAAAATTTTACGATAATTTAAAAGTTTTGAATTGTTGTAATAACAAATAAATTGATTTGGGATTTTTGTTTTGAGGTAAATGGGTGAAAAAAATCTTTGCAAAGTGATTACAAAGAATATTTTGTGTGCGATCGTCTTAAGGGTGTATATAACATTTATGAAATCAAAGATTTACGTCGGATTTTAAAATATATTACAGAATAAACGTTCCTGCATCGATTGGAATCAAAAAATTTAGATCTCACCGACAATTTTCGCGAAATAATTAATTTCAAAGTTATTATTCACTCTATGTTATATTCGGCGGAAGTATCAAAATTTGTTAGAAAAATCAAAAATTCAGAATGTTCTTGCAAAGACATCCGAAAAAAAACTTACGTTCAGTTTCTCTGTGCGATTTATGATTTTTTGAGCCCAAAAAACAGCGGTGTCACCGGCAATCAGACGTAAATATTTAATTTAAAAATTTATAAAATATGCTGCGTACACCGCCAGCTGATCGTCATTTGCAGTAAGAAAATCTGGCAACGTTGTGTGTGTCGGTCAAAGAGAAGTCTTTTTTCATCGTTCGTGTTCATAATAAGATATCGTGACAATCAAATTTTTAAATAAAATAATAAATATATTTATTTATTCCTATAGGAAATGCAACAATAAAACAAAATAATTTTAAATTAAAATAATAAATATATTTGACTGACTGCGACGTTGCCAGATCTACTTTTCCATATAGTTTACACAAATTACACATATTTTTTAGTACTATTTAGTATATATTTTAGTACTAAATATTTTATAATTATTTTGGAAATATTCTATCATAGAAAGTTGTTGCAATTGATAAAAAGCATTCTGTATAGAAATTTTTACATAATAATTTGTTTGAAATTTTATTAGATGTACTACGCGATTTGACTATCTATACATCCTTAAGCAGTCATACAGTCATAAATTGTGAAAATTATTTACGCATTATCAAATTTACGATAAAATATTGTTTCTGTAAATCAAACAAATTTTTTACCTAATAATACGAATATTACAAAACTTAATTTCCCTCAACAACCGAATCAATTTTCATGTTTCCTTACAATTCAAAAAAAAAAAAATCAAGCAAAAAAAAGTAATTGAAGGAAATCACCTCATCTAAATAAAATAAAACAAAAGTAAGCAACAAAATGATACGCTTCCATAAAAATCCGTTATTCCGTTTTTCCTGTTCTTTCTACAATATTTCAAAGACGATATGATATTACTTTCACTCAATTTAAGATAAAGATCAACAAAACAAAATGAAGAAGAATGAAATTAGAGTGAAAATAACGTAAAAATATAAATAAATTTAAAATAAATTTTTCCATTCAATTTAGTTTTGTTTTTTCGTTTTCCTTTTCTTATTTTTCATATCAAAACGTTTCATTTATGTTTTTCGGGATGTTGTTATCAGAATCACATAAATTTTCAAATTTTTTCCGTTCTCTGCTAACGGGAAATTATCACCAAATAAAAAAAATTAATGTAAAATTTGATATTGAAAACAAAATCACATATACATATACATACATTGTTTGAAATTTGTTCATTTTTTGTTCCTGTTTTTCTAATTTTCCGAAATGAAATATTTGTATGTTCTTAGTTTCTAAAGATTTACATATACATCGATTTTATGAAATTGAAAAGAGTGATAATTGGTAAGATTAGTTACAAACAGGCGAAGGTTTTTGTTAAATTATCCTATAGTAAGTCTCAGATTTATTATTATTTTAAGTTATTGATAATCATAGATAAAAGATCCTTTTATTTAATCGATTATATTTTATATGGCTGATCAGCTGTTAGAGTATAGCTATAGAGTATAGAGTGCTTTACCAATTTATTATCCGTATTTGAAAATCGGAAGGAAAAACTTAAAAACATTTTGACCTTGACTTGGCTGCTCTGAATTTAAATCCAATTTGCATTACCAAATACGTCCTTGGAGTCGTCTAGAAAAGTATTAATTTATGATAACAATGTATGAATATCATCAGACATCAATGGCTTTGTTGATATTGATAGATAGAATCAACTCATTATATTTTCGAAACGAATGGTAATGTTTCCAGAACTATAGTGGTAAGGTCTGTCATCAACGTTGTCAATATTTTTTAATAGATTTGCAGATTCAATTTTATTTGAGAAAAAGGCCATGACTATAGTAATTTTTATTAGTGTTAAAGTTAGCGTTATCTAGCAAATTTATCCAATTATTTTAGTTTTTTAAAAAGCGTTCATCAACACCAGAGCGCATGTTGTTGTGGGACCTACTGGGTCTTAAAAGGAACACAAATAAAATATCAGTTTTTTTCTTTATTTAATAAAATTTATTATTTTTTAATTCGAAATTGAATTTGAATATATACCGTTACAGTTGAATCTCTTATAATTTGGAAATGTTAAACTGTCCATTGGAATCTAAAAAATCTGAAAACAATCATTTAAGAAAAACTTGCACATATTAAAATTAAATCTTAATAAATTTTTACTAACTGGATATGGTTATAAATATTTTTAAACTAAAGTTTTTTTTAATTCAATGTTAGGCATGGTTTAGTGTTAACCATTATAGTTTAACATCTCTGAATATCCGAAGATACCATGCTAACTTGGGAACTAGGACTCGAGAGTATTTATCAATTAAATTTTAATTAAAAATATTTATATATTTCTGTATTTATACACGCGGTGATAAACTTCACAATTAAACTGATTTTTGTTTTAAAAAACAAATGAATTCACAATATATAATAAATGCAATTTACGATAGATGACAGTCACATTATTTTTTAAACCGTATTAAAGGAATTTTAATTTAGAGCGGAGATACATTTTTCCATAAAATATTACTTAGTAGTAATAAAATATTACAAGTATAAGCATATTTTTTTTACTCGCCTACATATGAAAGTCTCGCCTACATATTGTAACGACGGACTATTTTCAATTTTTACTCTAAAATAATAGTACATATTCATATTCAAAGAAATTCGCTTATAATTTGTTAATTTATTCTCTACAATTGTAATAAGCGTAGGGACATTTGTTTGTACTACTGTGTGTTTTTGACGGTTTAGTTACGTTACTCAATTTCAATTAATAATACATTGCAAAACATGTTTTGCATAAATGATTGTTTAATTCGTAAAAAGTAGAATTGGAGAGGGAAACAGGAAACCTATAATACGTGTATATAAGCGATCAAATTGTTTGGATCGAGGATTAGTATATAAATTTAAATCAAAATGTTATGTAGTATTGAACTAAAAATAAAAACAAGAAGATCATTATGTAAATTTAATGATATAAAAAATGTAAATTTTTATTTTGTAAAATTAAATTATTTGTTTTGATTGTGATATTGAAGTTATTTTTACTTATTTATTTTTGATGTGATGAGTTTTAGTGAAAAAAAATGTTGATAAATCATTTAGCAAACAAAATGAAAATGAAAAATATGAATATAAAAAAATCAAGTACAAATACAAAAACGTGAAAATAGTTATTCATATGAAGTAATAATGAAACCGTTCAAACACACTTTTTATACTCAACGGTTACGGTGACGCTTCATTCCAAGCCGTTACATGTTAAATGCAAATATTCATGAATTTGATGTCAATCAGCAAGCGGCTTAAAAAAGTTTATGATATTGCTGAGCTTTGAAATACAGATAACTATTGGCGTGTAAATAAATTCGATCAAACTATGAGGGATATATTTCAAATTGACAGATCTAGTTTGGTTTTATCATTTCTTGATGCTTTTAATAAAATTACGTTTAGTAAAATCAATTCCAGCCTACAATCAACATTTGTTCCTCAGGGCTGGTTTTGGAAAAAGACAACATTCAAGAAATAAATGAATATAAGCCTTTTTGTATTTTGATTTGTATAATTTTTGTTGATTTATTTTGATACTGCTAAATTATTTTCTCTGTTAGCTAATTAGTAGTTTCACTACATTATTCTGTGATAAGAGATTTGCAAGTGTAATCCGTTTTGTCATAGATTCAGTTTTCCGGTTTAATAATATATTTTGTTTTGTTTAAAAAAGTCAAATTCATTACAATATTATCTCGGCTGATGCCTCGATTCGCAAACTCAACATATATTCAAAAACCTTAGCTTAAGGTCCTTGCATCATAAACTACTATTAGAAACCTTGAGAAACAAGCTTTAGCGTAAAATTTTTGGAAAAAAATGTTCATTTTGCGCAACTAATGATTTTTCTTTCGATAGATCTCGAGGGTCTCAAAGAATTTATAAATTAGGTGTTAAGGAATATTAGAACAGATTAAAATATAGTACCAGGAGACCGAGCTTAGCTCGTTGAAAAGAAAAACAGTTTTTTTAATCTCTTTCGCGAAACAACTTTAATTTCATTTTTTTTATTACTTGCCAAATTATTATTTATTTTTGTTTCACAAAAGTTATTATTTTTGGTTTTTGATACAATAATTTTCGCTGAAAAACTAAATGTCAAAATATGTAGGGGCTGAAATTTCAAGGCTCTGAGATATCAAGACTTTTGGGTCTGGGCTAAGGATTTTAATTTAGTTTTCGGTAAAAGACTTTTATCAAACATAAAACTTTAACAAAAACACAAGTATTTTTTTAACTCTGTTTAGAAATTTATTACAAAACTAACACGCGAAACATCAATAAGTTGCCCGAAAATTATATAGCAGATCATATATAAACATAATTTAGTGAAAAGATGATACACTCAGCAAACTACTCAAAAACTGCATTTCGAGAAAATATTACAAAGTTAAAAATTCAAATTTCTTTCAATATTCCAAAAATATTCTAAATATTACAATAAAATCAAAAATTTAATCCTTTTTTCAAAATTCTAAAATATTCCAAAAATTATTTCAAAATCAAAGATTGAAACTTTTTTCAAAATTCTAAAAGTATTGCACAAATTATAACAAAATCAAAAATACAAACTTTTTTGAAAATTCCAAAAATTATAATAATAATTAAAATCAAAAATTTAAACTTTTTAAAAATTGTAAGAATATTCCGAAAATTTTTACAAAATCAAAAATTTAAACTTTATTCAAAATTCTAAGATTATTGCAAAAATTCATAATTCACAAATTCAAAAATTGAATAAAAATATTGCAAATATTGTAACAAAATCAAAAATACAAACATTTTTCAAAATTCCAAAAATATTCCAAAAATTATAACAAAATCCAAAATTTCCATGTCCAATTTTCATGTTCAATTACATTTCATGTCATACAAATAATTTTATTATCATCCAAAAAAAAAAAGTGGAAATCATTCTTTTGACACAATATTTTTTTGAAAAACTTATAATACATTGATTGCATATTTATACCGACAAATTATTCTATACTATCGACATTCAAATTAAATTGTAATATCTTTTAAAATATTTAGCACAGACACTCATCTTCAGCAAAATTTATTATAACTATTCCAAGTATTTGTGACGTCATTCATATGAAAATTGTAGTTCCTTAATTAAGGCCCTAAACGACTTTTCCCTTCGTTTTTTCACACCGGAAAATGGTAGTACGCCAATTGGTAGTACGCCAGAAAAAATTATAGTGCCGTTTTCGAGAAAAAATTTACAAATATACAATCATTGCTAGTTTAATAAGTAATAGTGTATTCGTTTCGGCTGTACCGAACAAGTTCCAACACCGAATTATCGAATTTTGTATTCTTTTGGAATGAATTTCAATACAAAAAAAATAATTCGGTGTTGGAACTGTTCTGAAATTTGTTCAGTGCAGCCGAAAAGAATACACTATAAGATTCAGTAAGTGTCTTGTAATATTAAATATGTTAGATGTTACCTATCTGTAACACAGTAACTATCCATGAGAAGTGCCATCACTCACGTATGTATTTTATTTCCTAAGCAAGCTGTTATGTTTATTTCTAGTAACAATACAAAATAACCCAGTACCCCGCTTATTCACCAACATCCAAATCCACTTCGAATAAAATACAATTCAAAATAATTTTCCTAATAATACAAACACAATTGAAATATCTTAAAATTTTTATCTAATTACATCTCATCTCAACTACAACAAACTACTTATCCTAATTTATTTAATTTTCTTAAATAAAACAAACAATAACTTATTTACCGTTATTTATTTTATGATCTTATATGTACATTGTACATAGTCAATTTAGTCGGCTTTTTCCTTTCTAACAGCTTCTTGTCGTTTGATGTAAATCGATGTAAAAATAAAAAGTAATTTTAATGAAAAAGAAAAATTCGGGTCGCTGAGAAAAATGAAATAAATTTTCTCATTGTTTGTCTTGTCTTATATTCGTAAGCTCTTTTTTTGATTTGCTATAGATAATGTATAGTACTTCTTCCGTTACGATTGTCCTTTTTCTATTAACATTACTTCTATAAAAGAAATGAATGTTTGCTTTTATTTGTAATTTTAACAATTTTTCGCAATACCATTAGAAATGTTTTATTTTAAGTTTGTCTATTTTCCTTGTCTCTTAAGTTTTCTATAATATTTTGTTATTTTATTTTATTTTAAAGGAAAAAATAATTGAGCGAGTAAAAATGTTTTAGATTGTTTTGGACTTAAAGCTTTCTTTTATCGCAATTAAAGTTTTGTATCATGAAATTTGTAAATATTGCTACTAGTTTTTATTTAATCCGAGAAATTTTTGTGAGGAAGTTTGAAGCTAATTTATATCTCTTATACAGATTTTTTGGAAGATATACTATGATCTACATCCATCAATCCCTTTTATAAGTTTCTGTCACTGCAGCTAACGTATGCCCAAAACTACTCTTTATACGATGAAACGTATATACTACTCGATACGATGATCTGTAAATGAAGTAGAAAAAATAGAAAAAAAATTTCACTTAGAGCGTTTACTCACAGTCAAATTGCAGAACTTAATCCAACAATTCATATTCCAACCACAATAACTTTAATGCGCAAATAATATTCATCAATTATTCATTTAAATTTGTATCACATAAAATTCAAATTACAAATTCACAAAATCCCTTGTTCCATCCCTAATATAATACAATATTTATATAATATCTATGTATCTCTTTCTATGTACACAAATTTATTCCATTATCTAAAAAATATTCTAATACCAAATTACACAGTTCATAATCTGAAAATAATAATACACAGAAAAATTCCAAATTGAATTTAAGAATTTGGATAAAGTACATAAATAGTATATTATTGAATTAGGAGCTAAAGTCGTACTTTTTGTGTTGAGTCTATAGTTTGGCGGCCGACCGTAGGGAGGCCGACAATTATAGACGAAACACAAAAAGTCACTTTAGCTCCGAATTCAATACACTATTTTTTCGGCAAACGTTTAAATTTGTTTAAAAATATGAAATTAATGCATCAAATTTTTTAAAAATATGTTTTAGGTAATAAATTTTCTGAAATTAATTTTTTTTATTTTTATTCATTAAAATGAACTGAAATGCATTCTGTTTTGAACAAATTAATAATATCATTTTATTTTACTTTACTGCCGCCGTAAAAATATGAAAATTACTTTACAGCCGCCGTAAAAATATGAAAATTACTTTACAGCCGCCGTAAAAATATGGAAGTTACTTTACAGCCGCCGGCAGAAAAAGTAAAAATGACGTCACTTTTGCAGCCGCCGGCTAAAAAGTAAGACTTTAGCTACTCCCCAGCGGCAGTAAAGTTAAACTTTACAGCCGTTAGCCGAAAAAAGAATTTACATATCTATCTATACTTTATATAAAATCCAAACTCTAAAGGATTAATGGAATGAGGTGAATAAAAAAATTAAATTGAATTAAATGATTTAACAGACGAAAAAGTATATGATTAAGACTAGATGAAGATGGTGATGAAAATTGAATTAAAATATAATAATGATTATGATTATTTTATAAGGCTTGAGATATTTTTATTTATAATAAAGTTATAATATATATTTTGTAATTTATGTTAGTTTTATCTTATAAATATTCTAGAAGTGACGCAATTAAACACGTACACCACATAAATAACTTCAAACGTTTCACATTTCAATACGAGGTGTTTTTAAGTTACAACCCAATACAATCTTTTCTATATAATTATGTCAAACTTGATGTTGAAAACTCATACATCAAAACCTATGTTACGATGTGCAACATTGTTGTGTGTCATATAATTTTATAGGGTGTAATCAGCAAAAATTAATTTACTTTTAATAAGAAAATAATTTGCGTTGGTACAATAAAACTTATGAAACGTAGTTTGTGGTATAATTAAATATTTTAAATGGGAATCAATCGAACCAGACATAATTCGTATGATTTTTTTTTTATGTAAATTAATTATTCCTTTGTATATTAGTCAAGCTGGTGCAAACCAAAACGATACAAGAAATTGCAACAAGAATGTGCAATATTTTAACATCTGAGTTGAATTTATAAATACTGGTGTTTGTATTTTGTATTGTTGTTCACCATTTGTTGCTCACTACATTTATAAAATTAAAATCATAGGTAAAAAACCTCTATCATCTCGCAGCCTTGCACTGTAAAACAAATGAAAAATATCAAGGGCTGAGATGTAACAGCTCTGAGATATTAAGACTTCGGTCTGGGTTAAGGATTTTGATACAGTTTTCGAGAAAAAAACTTTTATGAGGACCATGTTTTTAGTTTTCGGCAGCGATGGATATCAAACATGAAACTCTTTGTTAAAGCAAAAGTATTTTTTTATCTCTGTTTAGAAATTTATTACAGAACAAACACGAATAATTAATGGGCTATTATTTTGAAAACGTACATTTTTTTGTTGATTTTTAAATTTTTGATTTTTAAAAAATCTGAAATTTTGATATGTTGTTGGCATTGACAAAAGGAAAAAAGTAATTTCTGCTTTTATTTTTTGTGTACTCGGAATCGGAGTTATGCGCGGTTGAATTTTGAGGCTTTTTCACGTAGTTTTTGGTAATGGCATAGACAATATACCAGATGCCTTTCCCTCTGACATCAAATGTGTAACTAAATTTAATAAATGGTTTTTTTACTCAACAGAAATTTTAGAATGGGTAGAGTGTATTCAAAATATTTCCTATCTATTTTTTTCTTACATGACAATATTAAACTCTGTAAAATTTAATACGGAGGGGAAAAATAAAAATTTTAAAGGAAAAAATATTATTTTTTGTATCTTTTTTGGCAACCAAATTATCTAGGTATAAAACAAAAGAAATTTGTTTGCCCATGCGTGTGTGGGTTAAAATAAAAATTGATGGCTATTATTATTTTTAGATTTGTGTATCTTTTTCATTTAGGATGGATTATTTAAAAGGAAAAGAAACCAATTTTTATTTTTGTTTTGTTTCGGATACAACAACAAATTTTAAATTGAAAGGAAAAGAAATCTTTGATTTTATTATTTTAGAATAAATACATTTCATTCATTAGAAAAAAAGTTTTTGTTTTTTTTTCAATTCATTCAATTTAAATTAGCATGGAATTTGTTTAAATTTCATAACTGAAAATTAAGAAGGTTACCAAATTCAGTAGTAGTTATTTTTCTTGGTCTCAGATTGCAAGAATAATAATCTTACATTATATCAGTAAAACAAAAACTTCCGTTTTTAATTAGTTCTGACTTCTGAGAGAACTTTTTTTACAGCTGTTGATTAGCCAGTTTTCAGTTTGTTTTGGTTTTTTTTAACGCTTTGGCAGCAATGGTTATGTAATCATTCGATGGGAGCATTCGTTTTCTGACTGTGTTTTATGCTGTGGATGTAATGGTTGATTGAAGAGTTTCCACTTTTTTTGAATGTTTAATGGGAACTCTTGACGGCTATCATGGTCTTCTCAGTTGTAAGTCAATATTTATTATTTACTAATATTTATTCAGTATTTCTGAAAGTTTTAATACCACCAAATATCTAGCGTAGGGTTCTTTGTCTTTAAATTAATTGTAGATGACAGCTTGTATTTGTAATTAAAGAAAATAAGCAAATGATCGGTGTCCATACCAACAAATCTGTATGATCAAACGACAGTTATACTTGTATATTACCTTTTAAAGCTCATGACTATTCTACAGGATGCAAATTGCAATAAATATTTTCTTACGTTGGAAGCTTGATGGTTGGACACATAGATTGGCCGAAGTTATGCGTTCAATGTTGGCATTTGAATACATTCGGAACATTGTCGTCATTTTGACACAATTCAAAGAGAGTTTCTATTTTAAATGGCTTTTGTTATGAAATTTGTAATATTGTTCACTATTCATTTTTGTTAATAGCTGTAATGTTGTTTACATTAACGAAAACTTTGTAATATAAATATTTTATACCATTTATTTTACAAGTTTAGTTAAATTATAATGTTTGTTAAACAAAAATAGCAAAAATTTACTCAACGCAAATTGTATGGGCAGTCGTTGACTACTCAGTTTAGAAGACGACCAAAGAGCACCCAAATCGTTTTACAAAATAAAATTAACAATATGGTTTTGAAAATTTGATTCAACTTGAGACTTGATCAACGTCTATAATAGTACGGTCTGTGAAGGGGGAATCGTCGTACAATTAATTATAATGAAAACTACATTTTTAAATGGAAAATTTTCTTTTATAACATGTTATTTATACCCTCAGGATCATTCGTCGGTCATAAAAAGTTGGTGCTCGACCTCCCTTATTTTACTACCCCTTAATATGCCTTTTATCAAAATAAAATATTTTTGTCGATTTATAATTTTTTAAATAATACGTTTTTTAGCCTGAAAATAGGTACCTATACGTTTTTTTGGTCGCTGATTACGAATCCGACGTCAGTTTTCCAAAATAATAACGTGAAAAGCGGAAAATCGAGAAAATTGAACCGAATTTCCAATTTTAGAGTATTATTACGAGTTGCATATCATTTTCAATGTTTTTAAGTACGCTGGCAACGAATTTTCACTCAAAAAGTATAAATCTTTAAAAAGTATTGGAAAACTGTGAAAATTATTTGGAAAATTTGGAAAATTATGATTGCAAAACCATGCAATATATCGTTTTAGTGTTTTTTTTGGTCTCTGATCTCAAATTTAATATTTATAATGAAGAAAATTTTCTATTTTCCCGGAAAATGGCAAAAAAAATTTTCCGATTAAAAAATTAAAATTTTTTATTTAAAATTTAAATGTTGTATAGATGAATGTATAAATATTTAATGCGAGTTTACTGCGCTTCAGTAGGTGCCTGTAATTTTGTCGTGTTTTTTCTTGTCACTGACCTCAAATTTGATATTTATATTTAAGAAAAATTTTCTATTTTCACGGAAAATAGCAAAAAAAAAATTTCTGATAAAAAAATTTAAAAAATTTAAGTACAATTAAATAATACATGTTTTAATTTTTTGGTGAATTTAATGTCAAATTTGATATTTAAAATAATAAAAAAAAATTATTTAGTCGGAAAATTATGAAAAACTTCTGCAAGTAATATTATTTGGTTTTAAGCTGTAAATTAATATTACTTCGGTCTGAAAGACCTAAGGATTACATTCATGAGCTCAAAGTGAAATTCTTACCCCCACTTTTTTTGACATTTCTCGACGTGATGAAGAATGTATCATAACCACCGATGATCAGGAAAATCGTGCAAATGACACAGAAAATGAAAGTGAAACAGAACAACAGCTTGCATCAGAACAACAATATCCAGTTCTTGAAAATGAATCGGATGATGAAGATTTTTAGAATAATATTGCTTATATTTTAATATAATTTTTGAAGTGAAAACTTCTTTTGGCGCACCACACACAGATTTTTCTGTAGGTAGTAAGTTATGCTGATCCGTCAGCATTTCCATCATATATCAATTTATCAATCTATCATTTCTTAACATTTAAAATTGCGTTGTGGATATCGTGCTCGACTGATGTGCTGTAGGTAGTGAGTTCAACTTCTGGTTGTGGTACATATTTTTTTATTGTTTTAATTTAATTTTTATTAAATACCATTAAAATGTACTCAATATTGTTGTTAAACCATTTAAATTAAACCATTAATATTATTTTTTTTTATTTATGAATTCATAAAAAATAATAAAAATTTCTTTATACAAATTTTAAAAAATTGATCTATAACGCAGTTTTTTAAAGTTATATTGATACTGTCTTTTGCAATTTGCATTCGAGTCATCATGCTAAATAAATATTGAATATCTGTTGAATATATTGTTGAATATTGAATATCTGTCTGTTTGTCCTTTATGCATTAATACATTAATCATCATGAAAAATTATGAAGTTGTTGTGTAAGCTTAATTTTTGCTTCTTATTTAACTATCGTTTTAAACAGTAGATTGCTTTGATCAATGTTTTTTTTAGAACATAATTTTTTTATGAAATTAAAAATAACGTAAGATAGTATAACCTGAAGGCTGAAACAATTACATTTGTATATCAAAATTATATGTATTGGAATTTTATCATCTTCACTAAATATATTGTCGGTTTGGAATTTTGTGTAATACATGTTTCTAAAATTAGGTGAAGACTTAATACTTGTAACTTGATACTTGATAAAATCGATTATATCGATTTAAAGCTCACAATTACGAGACGAAAATCGCATAAATTCTATACAAAGAAGCATAGCTTATGTATGATTAAACATGGATGGCAATCATGATAAATAAAATAATTAAAAATGGTGGCACTTAGCCAATAGTGATTTGCAAACGGCAACAATGCGCATAAATACCAATGAATTTGCTTAGCTACCGCAGAAAGATTTGTAAAATTTAAACTTGTTGATCTATGGGTGTGACAACCACGCGTACTTTAGTCCCTGCTATTGGCATATGAGTGCTATTTTGACAATTATTTGGTTTACATTGTGAGGTTAGTGTGTGTAGTGAGCGGTTTATCGTTCTGACTTGTTTCTCATTTATTCTACTAATACGATCCAAATACTACTAATACGATATCAATATATTGCGATTGCTAATGAAGTTTTCACTTCTGCCGTGCGGTCTTAAGCACACTCTCTGTTTTTTTTATATTTATTTATTAAATAAAGTATTATTTTTATTTTTTAGAAAAAAATTTTAAAATTTATTACTTTCAAAAGCTTACAATAAAAAAAATTATTAATTTCATTTTTTTTTTTCTTAATTAAAATTATTCAATATTTATAACAAAAAATGTGTTTTCAGGGACATTAAAAGAATATATAAAATTTTGTATGCTACGCAGTGAAATAAAATTATTTTATTAATATTTTTGGAATTTTTTGAGGATAAATTTTTATTATAATTTGATAACTCACAATCATCATTGAAAAAAAAAAGTTAAAAACAATAAAAAAATTATTAATTTACAGCTTAAAACCAAATAATATTACTTGCAGGAGTTTTTCATAATTTTCCGACTAAATAAATTTTTTTTGTTATTTTAAATATCAAATTTGACATTAAATTCACCAAAAAATTAAAACATGTATTATTTAATTGTACTTAAATTTTTTAAATTTTTTTATCAGAAATTTTTTTTTTGCTATTTTCCGTGAAAATAGAAAATTTTTCTTAAATATAAATATCAAATTTGAGGTCAGTGACAAGAAAAAACACGACAAAATTACAGGCACCTACTGAAGCGCAGTAAACTCGCATTAAATATTTATACATTCATCTATACAACATTTAAATTTTAAATAAAAAATTTTAATTTTTTAATCGGAAAATTTTTTTTGCCATTTTCCGGGAAAATAGAAAATTTTCTTCATTATAAATATTAAATTTGAGATCAGAGACCAAAAAAAACACTAAAACGATATATTGCATGGTTTTGCAATCATAATTTTCCAAATTTTCCAAATAATTTTCACAGTTTTCCAATACTTTTTAAAGATTTATACTTTTTGAGTGAAAATTCGTTGCCAGCGTACTTAAAAACATTGAAAATGATATGCAACTCGTAATAATACTCTAAAATTGGAAATTCGGTTCAATTTTCTCGATTTTCCGCTTTTCACGTTATTATTTTGGAAAACTGACGTCGGATTCGTAATCAGCGACCAAAAAAACGTATAGGTACCTATTTTCAGGCTAAAAAACGTATTATTTAAAAAATTATAAATCGACAAAAATATTTTATTTTGATAAAAGGCATATTAAGGGGTAGTAAAATAAGGGAGGTCGAGCACCAACTTTTTATGACCGACGAATGATCCTGAGGGTATAAATAACATGTTATAAAAGAAAATTTTCGATTTAAAAATGTAGTTTTCATTATAATTAATTCTCCCCTTCACAGACTGTACTATAAACAAACCATTTGTATTAATTGCATCCAAATCTTTTTCTTTTTCTAATAAATAATTTAGTTTCAATAGCTTATTCTGAGATCATGCCACACTACTGAGGATTTGAGAGTAACTTTTAATGCGAGAGTATAACATTTTGTGTTCGCTCTTCACCGAGAACCTGGAAAACTGAAAAAGGATTGATTATGTTACTTATAATTACTACGTTTTCATGATTAGTTCAAAACGATTTGAAAACCAAATTCGAATTGAATTCACCATGAAAACATCAAAAATTACAGTTTTGAATACTATTTATTTTTAAATACGATCTCGATTTTTTTTTGGGATCGTATCGGTATCCAAATATTCGGAAATACATGAAAACGGAAAACTGGATCGTGTCATGCGCAGTAAAATGTTTATGTTTGTTTTTAATTACAAAACAACTAATTTCACATTGATTTATAAAATGTTTATTTGATTAACTTTATTGAAAAGAAAAATACAATATCAAGCATAAAAAAATAAAATATTGAACACAATTAATGAAACACAATTAAACGCTTTTTGACATTTTGACAGTTTTTCAACGCAGTTTTAAAAATGTTTTCAACTCGTTTTCAATCCTATCATGAAAACACTTTACAGTTTGAATACGGGATAAGGATTCAATTCTTTTTCGATCTGCATGAAAACGTAGTAAATGAGCGAAAAATACTAAAAAGTAACAAAGCCATTAGCTTCGATATTAGAGAGTGCATTATTAGCTTCGATAGAAAGAGAGTGATAGAACTGTAAAAAAACTGGATTCCTTCAATAAAATGACAACGAGTTCAATTTTTGTAAATTGTGGCCTAAAATTTTATATGCATATTTTAGAAGAAATAATCTTTAAAATAAAATAAAAAAATTAATTTTTTTTGTGTTTCAGTACAGTGACTAGCCCCCTTAAATAACAATAATATTAAGAAAACTCCTAGTAACTAGGAACCTAAAAGTAATCACTAGACGAGTAACCACTAAATTTTCTCATATGTGTGTCACATTTTCTTATTTTTGTCCAGCTTCATTAAAAACCTTGTTGTGCGCCTTTTACGTTTATTGTTATTGTTATTCTGCAACTAAATAATTTAATCTATCACTTCATTGAAATACTTATTAAAATTTACTTGACGACCGTTTGTATTAAATGTATTTAATAAAATGTATGTATTGAATGTATAGAATTGAATTAAATGTATTGAATTTGATAGGTCAAATGGTCAATTCTTTGACTTAAAAGATGTAGGCAAACATTCAAAGCAAACGTTCACCGCCATCTGAACAAACGAAAATTTCTTAAAATTAACATACCATAAACAACATAAAATTTGTTGCAAGAACTATATTTTTTATATTAAATTCAAACAGAAATTTGTAATTTCTTTTCAAAGTAATATTTTTTTAAATTTATAATAGTTTTTACAAAAATTTATATGTGCTATATATATTTAAATTACAAATGTAGAATTTGATTAGTTTGTTCTTTTAGTAGATAATATAATATATATAAATATGCTTAAAAAATATTTTTAAAATTTGTTGCAAAATAATTTAATAATGGGCCCAATTCAATACAAATCTTTTATTCTGTTAATCTTTTATCTTTTATTTTTTTTATATGAAGATTTGAATCTGTCTAAAATAAAAGAAAATATAACAGAAATTGCTATTCAAGCGCCAAAATTTTATTTTATAAATCTTTTTGGCGTAAAAGATTTTGACGTTTAATAAAAGATACGAAACTCACTATTTTATTAAAAAAGAAAGCGCTAAACTGAAATTTTTACTTTAATTAAATAATTTTCCTTCACATTTCTATCACAATGGATTTCTATATCACAAGAAGACTCTGGATTCAGGAAAAACGTGTGGCTGCGTAAGTTCTTAGTCTAAAATATTTTTTTAGTCATGAATTAGATTACTAATACAAAACTATTTACAAACAACAACACTCGTACGTTATTTTAGAAAAAGGCTTAGACAAAATTTAAGACAAATCCGAAAGACCAGTAAGCCTATGGATTTGCCAAGTAGTGTTTTCCACAAATATTTTCGTCTAGAAAAATCAAGTGTTTTAACACTTATATCAGAACTAGAATCAAAATCAACTTTTAAATCTATTCCATTTCAAACGCAGGTACGTAGTCTTTTTTAAAACTCATATTTAAAAAATCTTATATGTTATCTATTTAAGGTTTTGGCAACGTGTCATTTTTATGGCCAAGGAAGCTATCAAGCTTCCATTGGCAGTAACCATATTTTAGGTTTATCTCAACCTAGTGTGTCTCGATGTGTTACCAATGTGACGAACGTGATTTTAAAATATTTACGGCCGAAGCATTAAGCAATTTCCTACAACTATTTTGGAAAAAACTAAAAGCAAAACCAGGTAAAATTAACCTCATACAGTTGAGTTAACCAATTACATGTGATACAAAATATAAATATTTTGATCAATAGATTTCAAGAAAAATACGGGTTATCCAATATAGTTGCTGCAGTTGACGGGGTTCACATCGCATTAATTGCTCCTCCGGAAAATTCAGTGGAAACACCAGGTAACTTATACTTATGTCGCAAAGGTTTTCATAGTTTGAACGTGTTAGTAGTAAGTTTAACAACTTTGGCTTATAGTTTGAATGTGTCGAGCAAAATATTATTTTATTTTTAGTGTTGCAATGCAGACATGAAAATTTTGAATGCAAATGCATCTTTTCCTGGCTCTGTACACGATTCTGCTGTTTGGAAAACCTCAAAGCTAAGAAGCCATTTCTCAAACAGATATAGTTCGGTCCAGGCGCAGAGCGAATTTATTATAGGTAAATTGCAAAACATTGTTTAGATGTGAATATTTAAGCAAATATTTCTATGCACAGCTGATTCGGGGTTTCCATTAGAGCCGTGGATTTTGGTTCCCTATAGTCAACCACTACTTGACTCGGAAAAAAAATTTAATAAAAAATTAATATCTGCCCGAAATTGCATCGAAAGATGTTTTGGCATTGTTAAAACGCGCTTTCGTTGTTTATTCCGGCACCGGTACTGCATTACTCACCGAAAAAAGCGGCCCAAATAATTTATGCGGTTTTTACACTTCATAATATGTTTTTAAATGACACTGCAATTGACTTGGATGAAGAAGATGAAGAAAATGAAGAGAACCAACAGCCTGGGGAAGAAATTGAAACAGAAGTCAACAACATTAATTGCCATTGGCGCAACTTAGGTTGTCAAGTTCGCAACCGGTATGCAGAGCATATGCTTTAATTTCATATGCTTTTATTTCATTTAATAACCATTAAAATAAACTAAAATTTCGAACTATTTAAACCATTAAACTAAACTAAAATTTCAAAAAAACTATTTTGGAATAACTGAAAATAAAACACGGTTAGAACAACTTGATTGCAACAAACAGAGTTAACTATTTAATAAATTTAACAAAATCTGTCTTTTATTGAATAATAAACTCCGTTTCTTTCAATCAAGTTGTTCTTACCTGGTTTTGTTTTCAGTTATTCCAAAATAGTTTTTTGAAATCTTAAATGCTTCGGCCGTTAATGTTTTACAAGTTCGCCATTTTGACCATATATCGAGACACACCAGGTTAAGATATACCTAAAATATGTTTAAAAATACGAATAAATAAATCTAAAATGTACGTCGTAGACCCGTCCGTCTCGAGAAGTAAAGAAAAAAAATAATAGTAATACATAATTTTAATAATTTTTTTTGTTCAAACTTAATAAGTATTATAATAAATTTCACTAATAAATTAAAATAAAATCGCCAATTTCTTGTTAACCAATAGTTTTTTTTTACTATATACGTATTTCGAAAGCTATGCTTTCATCGACAATAGTATATATCAAAACTAAAAAAAACTGAGTTTTTTTAGTTTTGAAGCACGTAGACACGTTTACACAGATTGAAAAGGACAGCACTATCATTAATTGTGTCTGGAAAGTGCCATCTGCTAAAATAGGTAACACCATCATTGATATCTACACTAGTTGCAATTTTGGATCACATGACATCGAGCAAAGAATCTTTTCAACCTGTAAGCTTGCTCAGTATGGACAAATCACAAAGAAACTGCTGCTATCCTTGGCCTAAAGACATAAATTATGGGTTACAACAATAACAACAAACACCAATTATTTTTTTTCAAAATACTTTATTTCATTAAAAATCAACTATAAAAAATATAAATAAAATCACATTTCAAATAAAAATAAATAAATTAAATCACATTTCAAATAGAATATTAAATAATTAAGCGTAAAGCAAAAAGGGTAGGTACAGATCAGAGCGTGGTTTATGGGACGATGTGACCACGCTTTTCGGCTAAGCTTAACACTCCGTTAGCCAATCTTTCGATATTAATATTGAGTTTTTCTAAGTTTTTGTTAATATCTTTTAGTTCTTCACGGATTTGTTCGTGTTCCAAAGACCGCTGATTTTCAATTTTTACAATGAAGGAGTTGAATTCTCTATCTAAAAAACAAAATAAATAAAACGTTTTCATGCTTTTACAAACTATTTTAAATATGTACCAGATTTAGGTCGGTTGTTTTCATCCCTGCGCGGGGTATCCTGTAAACTTGGTGGAATGGCACTTGGTGAACCACTAATGTGGTTTACATCAACTGTTTCGATTTCGCTTCCATCTAAGTATATCGTTTCAATCGTTTCGAAACCTAGCTCTTCCACCCCTGGACATCCGTCAAACACAACTTTTCCCCAACATGATTGAGCCCTTAATTCCAGCTCGTTGAGTGGCTTAGCCTTAGATGTTCCACCGCCAGTTTTAAGTAGTCCCTCCTTAAATGTACGGGCCTTAAAGTTGACGCTGTAGCGCCAGTTGTCAAACGTCTAAAAATAATGAAAACTCAAAATTAGTTTAAGTTATATGTACTATGTAAATATATTTCACCTTTCCCCAATCCGATTTGGTCTTTTTGGGACCTTTCGCACTGTTAAGAAGCGTGGTTACTTCTTCCCATAAATAATCCACGCTCTGATCCGTACACTTTTTGCTCCTAAATAATCTATTCTCTTCCATGTAAGAAACAAATATTTTTTTTTGTTCCATAGAAATTTTTTCTTCTCTCCCTTTTTTATCTAGAAAAATTAATATATATAAATATTTATATAGTTTAATTATGTTGGCTCAATTATATATAACTATATATACAATTACAATCATTAATATATTTAATTACAATTAAGTACAACAATTAAATTTACTTACTAATTATATTTGATGCCATTTTTATTAAATATGTGTGACATTTGAACAATAAACATAAAAGATTTTTTCGATCTCGAAAAAATCGACATTCAAAATAAAAGAAACTTTTAACAATACTTTCGAATAGCAATTTCTTTAAATCTTTTATTTTTGATTTCTTTTACGTTTTTTAAAAGATTTTTATAAAAGAATAAAAGAATTTTATTGAATAGGGCCCAATAATAATTAATTATTTTGAATAATTTAAAATTACTTAAAATAGTTTGCAAAATAGAGTAAAACTAAATTTAATGAGTTTTTTAATATAAATCGTTCGCATTATTTGCATGCAGACTTTAAAATTTTAACACCCTTAAAATTTTGTCGTCCTACGCTCGGTTTTCATGACCTAGGCCACTTTACAGATCCTAGTTCTGTTAGCGTTACTCAGGTAGCACGACGTTGACGTAGATGTAGGATTTTCACTACCCAAAATTTTTTTTCCATGATAAATACTCATTTGATTAAGTCTATCAATTAAGTGATAAGTCTAACTATTAAGTCTACCAATAAGTTTTACCTGTGTGTTTAAATAAAGAAAGATAAAATTTGATTAGAATTAAATTTAATTAAAATCTGCAAAATTTTGAACTCTTACCTTCTTTTAATCTTTTTAAATCAGTCATTTCCACGTTACCCAAGAGGTATGACCATAACGCGTTTTTTTAACGAGGTATATCCCCAGGAGGGGATACTACCTACTACCATACTACCTACTCCTCAAACAGATCGGATATTGATAATATTGAAATCTCATAAAAGTAAACTACTTCTAATAAGTTTTAGGAACAAATTTATTAAAAATAAAAATCAAATGCATATTTATCAATATCCGATCATTTTCCAATTAAAGCGGTTATAAAATTATACCATACTACAAGAACCCATCTGGATAAAAGAAATTTGTGAAGAAGTTAATTTTGAAAGATTTTATAGGAATGTCAGTTGTTTAATTAATTATTACAGTAAGTAATACAGGGTGGGCCAACTTGGGCTGACTGATTTGAAATGCTTATAATTTTTGTATTTTTAAATTTTTTTATTTTATTTTTTTTGCAGATAATACAAAATTTTATAAAATTTTATAATATCATCATACTCAGTGCAAGAACGTGTAAAAATTGTTGAATTTTATTATGTTTCCGGACGATCAATTGTTATAACGCAAAGAAAATACCGTCAGCATTTTAATACTGCATTTTAATCTGTTAATAAACAGAACTGCCGAATTTGGGATACAGAGAATCCGAGAGCATTGCATCAGCGACAATTGCACCCTCTCAGGTGCACTGTTTGGTGTGGAATCATGGCTGATAAAGTTATTGGTCCATATTTCTTCGAAAATGAACGTAATGAGCCAGAAACTGTCTCATGTTAGAAAATTTTTTACGTCCGATTGTTCTCAATAATCGTAACATATGGTTCCAACAAGATGGAGCTACAGCTCATACCGCAAGAGCCACAATGGCACTTCTACGAGAACTTTTCGATAACCGAATAATTTCAAAAAATGCAGATTTCGCGTGGCCACCTCGTTCTCCAGATTTGACGGCCCCAGATTTTTTTTTTGTTTACGTCAACAAACCACAAAATATTCAGGAGCTAAAGCATAATATTCGGACAGAAATTGCTCAATTGAAAGCAGAAACGTTGCGCAACGTAATGCAAAATGTCTTAAGTAGAGCCATTAACTGCCAACAGGAGAATGGAAGCCATCTAAAAGATATAATTTTTGATATTTAGCTTTAAAAAAATTTATAATTTATACTTTCATTTACAAAAAAATAAAATACAAAAATTTAAAAATACAAAAATTATAAGCATTTCAAATCAGTCAGTCGAAGTTGGCCCACCCAGTATGAATAGAAAATAAGAGCGATCGTGGCTTGCGTCTTAATCAACTCATATTCTTGATTTTAATTATTTAAAATTTTTAATCTCTTTTTTGATTGGAGATCTCTAAATTTGCTTTTAATTTTGGAACCCTTAAATTCACCTTTTGTAATGCACCATTTCGAATTTTTTCTGGTTAGTACCAAAACGAAAAAATTAATTAAAGATTTTATGTGCTCATAGCAATCGTCTTCGTGTGTAGGTACAAAGCCAGGAAAATCTTTTTCTACAACAGTAATACATTTTTCAGTTATTTTCATGCAAATATTTGGTAAATGACAATTCGCTTTGTATAACTGCTCAAAAACTGTAAGTAAAACGTAGGCTATTGCAGCATATTCTTCAGTTGGTGCTCGAAGGGATCCATAATGAGTCGATTTCTTAAATGTTTTTTCCATTATGAATGTTTCGTTTATTGCAGGTGCCGTTATTTCTTGCGCTTTTAATAATTTACTTTGACATTTATTACAACAAATTTTTTTAAAAGCACAATAACCAGCATAATAAGTTATGGCATTTCTTTTAATAACGTCTTTATCGGTTTGGTAAATTATTTCGCACTCTTCCGGCATATGCTCGTGTTCTGGATCTCCATGCAATAAACTCTCCTTATAAATATCTTTAAAATTTTTCCATTTAAGATCGATCATATTAAATGAAATCAATAATTTAAATTAATAAGTTATTGTTAAATTGAATCACCAAACAATCTTTTTAGTAAGTATATTTATTTATTGACGCGTTTCGAATATTAAATATTCATCATCGGTACAAAAATATGACTAAATCTAAATAAAAACAAATATTCATTCTTTAAATTTTGATTGAAAAAATGGCATACTAACATTTTATGAATTAAATAGTTTAAAATAATTTTCATACGTATAAAATTTACTTGTTTTTTAAAAAATATGACATACTGATCAAAATACTATGAATAAAATACAAATGAATTGAATTTTTAGAATGAAAATTTACAAAATCGAATTATACAAAATATTTGAATTAAATAATAATTGGTCGTTTAAAATTAAATTTGGAGATTTTTTGAATGCCTTATAAATTTCAAACTCTTCAAGAGAATCCATTCAAAATCCTTTACTACATAGATGCAATGGTTCTAAATTTTGTTCAAAACTGGTGTAGTTATGGTTATTATCATTTAGATGATTTGCGAAAATGGACTTTAAATTTTGTTTATTTTTGTTCATTGGAATATGTTCTTTAAATCTCACAATGAAACTTCTTCCTGTTTTTCCAATATAAAATTTTCCACAAGTATCACACTTGATTTTATAAATTCCAGAACATGATCTTAAATTGAATTTAGATTTTGGTTTTAAAATTTTGTATAAATTATTTTTTGTTCTAAAAGATATCGAGTAATTATGTTTTTTGAAATGATTTCTTAAAATGTTAGGTAATAAGTTAGTATATTCCATTGAAATATATTTGATGTTGTTATTATTATTATTTGAATTTTTTAACTTATTTAAACATTTAGATAATAACTTATCAATAAATTTTGAATCATAACCATTATCTGAAGCGATAAATTTTATTGTATTCAATTCATCTTGAAAATTTGAAATATTTAGTGGTATATTTAGAAGGCGATAAATGAGTGAATTGTATGCTGCTGCTTTTTGTGAATTTGGATGATGTGACGAATTATTTATACCAGTATAACAATACTGGTTGGTTTTCGAAAAATTTTATATTCAAATTGATTATTAATTTTTGAAATAGTTGTATCTAAAAAATTTATTGAATTATTTTCTTCAATTTCAAGGGTAAATTTTATATTTGGGTGAATACTATTCATGTAATTATTAAAATTTTGTATTTGTCGACATGTTCCATTAAACAAAATGAAGGTATCTTCCACATATCTTGAATAAGATATTAATAAATTTTGTTGAATATTTAAATTTGAAAATATGAATTTGTTCTCAAAACTATTTAAGAAAATTTCAGCAAGTAATCCACTTAAAGGAGAACCCATTGCAAGACCCTTATCTTGAATGAAAAACTTATCATCAAAGGTAAAATAATTTTGTTTCAAAATAATTCGAATTAAGTTGATTAGTTAATTTTTTATTTATTTAGAGCACTAGGTATCATTAATATATTATAATTGTTATTGTTTAGTTAAAACACACTTTTTTGATATCTATATGTTTATTACAACCGATCGATTTCGAAAGCTAAGCTTTCATTTTCAAGGATCGTTCTAAACAAAAGTTGAAAATTAACTTTTAGTTTAGAACGATCCTTGAAAATGAAAGCTTAGCTTTCGAAATCGATCGGTTGTAATAAACATATAGATATCAAAAAAGTGTGTTTTAACTAAACAATAACAATTATAATAAGTTGATTAGATCTTTAGTTTTTAAAATATCTAAAGTGCCAGTGTTGATTAAGTTTTCTTCTAAAATATTTACAGTTTCATTAATAGGTATATTAGTATACATATTTGTTATGTCTAACGAAAACATCTTTTATTGAGATAATATTTTGATCTTATTAATTTTCTCAATTAAGCTCAAATTATTTTTAACCGATTGGTTATTCATTAATATAATATTATTATTAATAATTTTGACTAAAAATTTTGCTACTTTGTAAGAAGGTGCTGTTTTATAAATAATAAGAGGTCTGATGGGAACATTTGGCTTATGAATTTTTGGCAAACCTTGAAATTCTGGAGCTCTTGCATGAATTTGTTTCAAATTAATTCGTGTGTGTTGATCAAATAAATTTGTAGATAAATTTATAATATTATTAATAATTTTTACATATGATTTAGTTGGATCTTTTGGTAAAATTTGTATATCATTATTATTTATAAATTCATATGTTTTTTCTAAATATTCTTGTTTAAATATTAAAACTACAGTGTTACCTTTGTCACATTGTGTAATTAAGGCATTATGGTTAATTAGTTTAGTTTTAATACTATTAATGGCTTTTAATTCACTTTGATAAAAACTTTTTAGAAAAATATTATAATTACCATTTACCATTAAATTGTTAAATATTCTGGTTATAATACTTCTTGCTTCATTACGAATTTCTGGAGTAGGCAAAATTTTGATTGCTGTTTCAGCATTAATAATTTCTGAAGTCAAATTATGGTTGTTAAATTGAGGTAGATTATATTTATACCGAGAAGCACAATATCATCTGCGTAGCCAAGAACTTGACTAGATTTATTATATATGCAGTTTTGTGTCTCAATTCGGCTTTTTCTTATCGCGTACTCCACCGCCAAATTAAACAGTACAGGCGCGAGTGCATCACCTTGTCGAACACCTGATGTTGTATCGAAAGGATCAGAAACTGACCCTTCGATTACTATTCTACAATTTGATCCCGATGTTGTGAGTTTGCACAGAGAAACAAGTTTCTCTGGGATACCAAGGCATATGAGCGCGGACCAGAGGTTGTCGCGGATGATACTATCATATGCTTGCCTGAAATCAACGTAGAGCTGGTGAATGCTGATGTTGTACTCCCAACATTTTTCCAGAATCATCCTTAGTGTAAAATATTGATCTGTGGTTGAGCGGTTGGGACGAAAACCACACTGATAGTCGCCGATGATAGATTCGGCGAACGGGATGAGTCGAGCAAGTACGACATTAGCTAGTATTTTATATGCTGTGTTCAACAGTGCGATGCCACGATAATTCGCACACTTTAGACGGTCACCTTTCTTATGTAGCGGAACAATGAGAGCTGTTTTCCATTCAGCAGGTAGTTCTTCTTGGTCCCAGATTGCAAGAATCAGATCGCATATACGTGAGACCAGAGCTGCTCCTCCATTTTTCAAAAGTTCTGCGGGAATACCATCGAAACCTGGTGATTTGCCATTTTTCAGTTTTTTAATTGCAGCTTCCACTTCCTCTATTGCTGGGTAAGGGACAAAAATCTCCTCAGTCGATGGAGCAATTGCTCGAATAGGATGAACTTCATTCGTCCTATTCAATAGGTCTTGAAAGTGGGATCGCCACACTGCCAGCACATCGCGTTCACTTGTTGTAAGTTCATTATTTTCATTTTTGATGGCTGTAGATCTTGGGTGGAAATCTTTTGTCAGATTCCGTGCATTGGCAAAGCACTCTTTTGAATTTCCGTTGGCCGCATGTTGGTTGATTTCTTCAATGCAGCTCTTCATGTGTTCGCGTTTCTTTTTACGTAGAAGTTTTGCTGAGGCTTTCCTGGCGCAGATTGTTTGATTTAATACATTTAATACAAACGGTCGTCAAGTAAATTTTAATAAGTATTTTCATGAAGTGATATATTAAAACTTTTGGTTGCGATGTTCGATGTTCGATGACGACAATGTTCCGAATGTATTCAAATGCCAACATTGAACGCATAACTTCGGCCAATCTATGTGTCCAACCATCAAGCTTCCAACGTAAGAAAATATTTATTGCAATTTGCATCCTGTAGAATAGTCATGAGCTTTAAAAGGTAATATACAAGTATAACTGTCGTTTGATCATACAGATTTGTTGGTATGGACACCGATCATTTGCTTATTTTCTTTAATTACAAATACAAGCTGTCATCTACATTTAATTTAAAGACAAAGAACCCTACGCTAGATATTTGGTGGTATTAAAACATTCAGAAATGCTGAATAAATTTTAGTAAATAATAAATATTGACTTACAACTGAGAAGACCATGATAGCCGTCAAGAGTTCCCATTAAACATTCAAAAAAGTGGAAACTCAATCAACCATTACATCCACAGCATAAAACACAGTCAGAAAACGAATGCTCCCATCGAATGATTACATAACCATTGCTGCCAAAGCGTTAAAAAAAACCAAAACAAACTGAAAACTGGCTAATCAACAGCTGTAAAAAAAGTTCTCTCAGAAGTCAGAACTAATTAAAAACGGAAGTTTTTGTTTTACTGATATAATGTAAGATCTTATTCTTGCAATCTGAGACCAAGAAAAATAACTACTACTGAATTTGGTAACCTTCTTAATTTTCAGTTATGAAATTTAAACAAATTCCATGCTAATTTAAATTGAATGAATTGAAAAAAAAAACAAAAACTTTTTTTCTAATGAATGAAATGTATTTATTCTAAAATAATAAAATCAAAGATTTCTTTTCCTTTCAATTTAAAATTTGTTGTTGTATCCGAAACAAAACAAAAATAAAAGTTGGTTTCTTTTCCTTTTAAATAATCCATCCTAAATGAAAAAGATACACAAATCTAAAAATAATAATAACCATCAATTTTTATTTTAACCCACACACGCATGGGCAAACAAATTTCTTTTGTTTTATACCTAGATAATTTGGTTGCCAAAAAAGATACAAAAAATAATATTTTTTCCTTTAATATTTTTATTTTTCCCCTCCGTATTAAATTTTACAGTTTAATATTGTCATGTGAGAAAAAGAAAGATAGCAAATATTTTAAATACTCTCTGCCCATTCTAAAATTTGTTTTTACAACAATAAAAATTGGAAGCACAACGACATGAAATAATCTTATATGCATGTTTGATGTCAAAGAGAAAGGCATCTAGTATATTGTCTATGGTAATGGTGGCAATGTTTTGTGAATAGGTGCCACAAATTTCATCCGACTTACGTATATTTTTGCAAGTAAAAAGGAAAATAATTGAATAATTGAAATAAGTAAGTTTAAAATTAATAACTTTTCTCTTTTCCGCTAGGCGGCGCGTAAAACCTTGGTTTACTTCAAAGCTCATATCTCAAAAAGTAGGCTTTTTTTTTTGTTTTTCACAAATTTTAAAGTAAACATATGCAGCTATGAAATTGAGAAATAAAAAGTCAGCAATTCAATATGGATTTTTTCTTACGATTTTTTAAAGTTTGGTATTTGAAAAATTCACATGTGTTTTTTTATTAACTTAATAATCCTGTACTAAATGTGGATCTAATAAATTAAACATTTCATATTTTAACACCTGCAATAAATTTGAACCATTTTCTGTGCGGCTAAATGGTTAAAAACTTATTAAAAATTAATTTAAGTTAAGTGGTAAAATAAAGGAATTTAAATTATTAAAAGGGTGTGTAAAATGTTTATTCATTTTAAAAAATGTCTATTCAGCCCCTTTTTACTAATTAAAATCTCATTAGAGACTCATAATTTTAACATTTAAAATTCTAATGACGCCCACAAACGGTTTTTGACCAAATTATACTTGCATCCAATCAAAATATATTAAATTGTACCTACCTAATTTTGCCTGATTCTACCTATGTCAAAACTATTTCAAGGGTATATATATTGATTGAATTGCCTTATAATCAATTATATTCCAAAATATTTAGAAGACATAACGTTTAGAAAAGATAATAATAGAAATGCCTTTCAAATTGTGCTGTAACTTGTACGGTCTCAAAAATCATCAGCGGACATCAAAAAATGTGAAACTGGTCACACCAGCTGTTATTCAAAAAGCTGCGACCCTAAATTTTACTTTGCGTGATGACCAGTTTATATGTGAAACATGTCGCACTTATATCTATAAAAATAAGGTAAATTTAATTATTTTATTAAAATGAATAAAAATTCATATGCAACTAATATACAGCAGCTTTCATGTTCCGAAGCTATTGATAGTGAATATTATTTCTATAAATCAGGATGTTGAAAATGTTCCAACGAACGAAAATATTCAAATACCTCCAGCATCTTTAGATCCATCACCAGTTTCGGTTGATACTATATCTCCACCAGTTCCTGAACTACTTAATGACATTTTAGAAGATATTAACAATGTTCTTGGAAGGTTAGCCGAATCTCCTATCAAACAAAATCATATTACAACAGGAAGTTATAAAAAAATTGCAAGTGTCACATCGGCAATAAGTCAAAGAATATTTCAAGTAGATTCAGTTAAAGTGTTATCACTAGGGCAACCAAAAATATGCACTATAAAAACGATTTTAAGCGCTTAAAATATGCTCTAAAAAAACTATTTTATGCATTTAAAATATGCTCTAAAAACCGAAAGAAAACATGGAAATGTATATGTTTTCAGAATTTTGTTTTTAATTCAATTCCTAAGAGGTCGCTGTGCTTTGATCATAGTTACGGGACTAGCTTACCTGAGATAGTGAGGTATATATCTGAGCTTTTGTCCGCTATCATATACTGCAGACCTGAGATATTACGAGTGTCAGTAATGGTAGTACTGCAGATATTGACAACTATTAATTATTAATTACAGCAGTTAATTAAATTTTTTTTACTTAAATCTAAACTGCCAAAATCCCGTAAAGTTCTTCGTTCTCAAAAATTGTTACCAAAAAAAATTTTCAAAATTTTGCGAAGTTATCCATTTTATCCGTTATTGTTCTTACAACGACGATGTAAATGAATGTTTCTGCTCAAAACTTTGCCGAAACCATTCAATTCGGAATTAATAAATTTTCGTTTCAAAAATGAAACCCCAACAAAAATATTTGCATTAAATTGACGCTGAAATAATCGTCACTGGCCCTGCAAGGAAAGATAATTTGTTCGCAAAACGCTGTGATTCGTACTAAAACTGCTAAAGAAGTACTCTAAATTTTGTCTTCAGGAGTTAATATGAAAGAACTTCTTTCAAACCGAAAAAGATTGAAAACCCACCAAAGTTTCCATACACAGTTAAAAATAAGCTGAATATGTAATGCAAATTGCTACACATATAGGTCCAACGGAAGTCTCCATTATAAAACAATGCAAAGCTTGCTTTAAAAATAAATTTAATGCTCTTTGCATTACCAAGTTGTTTACAAACTTCAATCGTAGCAAGTTGTTTTCTAACTTCTACCATTAGTATAAAAAATAAATTATGATGGTAGTGTTGTACTAAAATTTGTAGTGTTGCATTAAAATTAGTTTTAATGCAACATTTGCTTTGCAATTTAATAATAACTTGCTATACATAACCCATATTGCTAAGCTTGTATTAAAAATTGCAGTAACTTTTTCAACTGTGTATCATTATCCCACATATTATTCTAAAAACATTTTCAAAAGAATTTTCACGTTTTAAACTAAAATCTTCCACAAATTTTATAAATATGATATTTTTCTTTCATGCTATTGGTCAATTGAAAGTTGGTCAATGTCCAGCTCGTAATCAAAAAAGGAATGGAATGTGATATTTCAAATTATACACCAATAGCCTAAGGTACAATTTTGTCTATCATTCTATTATATTTATATCAACGAACTGTTGGAAATCAGCAGTAAATCAATAAATAGTTTTGCAGACGATAGTACACTGCATAAGTCATTTTTCTCCTATTTTCAAAGGGTAAATGCATGAACAAATAAATGGTAATGTAAATGCATGTCGTAAATAAAACGAGAACCTAAAAAATGTTGTGACCACAAGTTGATCAATTTTAACTCCACCCAAACACAGTTACTGACAGATTGTTTGCAGAATGAAGGCTGACTCAATAACGATGGTTCAATTATTATGTGTAAGCATTTGTTTATTGTGAGTCACAATTTCCAATGAATTACTCTGTAACGATCCCAAAAGGCCGATGAAAAAGAGCGCTTCTAAAAAAATTGATCTCCTCAATAGATGTGAAAAAAATAAATGTTGTCAAGTTTGGTACACTCCTGCCTGGCTCTTTATGAGTTCGTTAAAAAACATGCTATACGAATTGTATAGATGACGAAAAGTTAGGATCAAATCTTGATTTCCTACAACATCTTCACACTGTTGCTCATGGCCCCGAATGTCTCTTTGGCCCCAAAAGATTCTTTGCCAGAACTGCATATAAATGGACTGCTCCAATTTTTTCGCAATACCATATATAATTTGTGTAAGTTTCATCAAAATGTTTGCATGGAATCAAAGAAAATTAAAAAAATTTGCTACATCAAAAAACATATTTTCAATGATAATAGTCTAATATCAGTTGAGAATTAAACTTGAGTAAATAGTGTAATTGTTGAAGATTCAACTTCGAAATATCATTCATTCGTGAATAGCGCGACTGCCAAAGGATCTGAACTCATTGGCATTACTAAGGATAAGAGTTCGAATCACAACCGAAATACGCAAAAGAGAAAAACCGCGTTTTCTCTGAAATAAATTCAACCACACATTTGAATTGAAAAAATTCAAATTATTTCCTAAGTTACTCGAGATCATAATTGCTCACAAAAATGCCAAACAGTTAAACTGTAGAGATCACTCACTGTCATAGCGAAAGAATGCAGAGAGATTTCTTTGTCCGTACAGCGAACAAATGGAATGCTTTATAATATTAAACTATTCTTGACACTTAAACGAGTCAACGAAAATTTCGTTTTCCATTTGCAGTCTATAGCACATCAAAACACAGAGCAACAAATTTCAGAGTGGTGGTTTTCGTTTAAAATTCAATTTACTTTTAGCGCGAATTTTATATAATTGATTGGTGAATTACATTCTGTGTTAAATCTGGTACAGAATAAAAATAACGCATTTTCAGAAATATACGAAACCAAGGGTTATTCAAATTACATAAAATAATTAAAATCTTCCTTAAAAAAATCAACCTTCTACATGACATTCCACTCGACCGCTTCCCACCCCTTGCCCCACAAAACAGAGTTCTAGTTCCAATTTCTAGGAGGTTACTATGTCTTTTTTATAGATGAGATTCTACAAATTATGGAATTCTAAGTTGAGGGGATGGAACGCACACCAATATTTTCACAACCAATGCTGGGGTTCCCCAAGGTTCTGCACTCTCACCAACCTTGTTTCTTCTATACATTAATGACTTACTTATTTCCACAGTGCACCCAATCCATAGTTTTGCTGATGACAGCACATTGCATGCATCACATGCATCTCCTAGATTTCGATCTCATACTGCAGTTACTACTGATAGAGAGCTGCTAATTGATTCTATCAACAAAGATCTGGAGCGTATAATGGAATGGGGAGATCGTAATCTTGTTTCATTTAATCCAACCAAAACCAAATCATGCCGTCTTTCACGAATAGAGCGACATAAAAATTTCCCTATTAAGATAAACCACGAGGAATTGCGTGAGGTTGAATCAGTTAGACTTCTTGGAGTGGATATTCAAAATAACCTGAAATGGAGTAAACATGTGTTCAACCTCGCTAAATCTGCAATGCAAAAATTAGGATTCTTGAGTCGATGTAAAAAGTATTTCAATCCCGAGCAAATTTTGCTAATCTTCAAGTCTTTTATTCGTCCATGTATGGAGTACTGCTGTCATGTTTGGGAAGGTGCTTGTCAGTCAACAATAAAATGTCTAGACTCTGTACAGAGAAAAGCAATACGGTTGATTGGTATTACCGAACTAACGGACCAGCTTGATTCACTCCAGCACAGAAGAAATGTGGCTGAATTATCAATCTACTATAAATATAACTTTAGCGAATTCTCCTCTAAGGAAATTCAAAATATCCTTCCATCGTGTGCGCAGTATAATCGACAAAGAAGAGCTGTCGAGTTATCCCATCTATTTGTTGTACAAATACCTCGTTGTAGAACTGTGTCCTTCCAGAACGACTATTTTAATAAAGTGGCCAAATTGTGGAACTCAATGCCTCCCTCTGTATTTCCCGATGAATTTTCCCCTCAGGCATTTAAAGAAAATGTCCATAATCATTTAAAACAATTAGTATGGTTATCCCTATATCCCCATTCCTTCCATTTTACTCATCTCCTTCCTTTATAGTTGACATGGTATCTTCGGATATTCAAAGAGTCTAAATAATGAATATTTCATATTTAGTGTGCTAAACATGTCTAACTAATTAATAAAAAAAAAACCCAACACAAACATTTTCGGTAATGTGTCAACAGCCAAAAAGCTCAATCTTTCATATGACACCTATCTGAATGGCATAACATGCGGTAAGATTTTTTATACGATTACTAAGCTGCTTAAACTAGGACAAAACAAAACTAGGATTAACAGCTTTTTATAGCCGTTCTAAGACCTTAGGATGATAGGACCTATAGATGCTCAGAAAACATATTGTAAAGGTCCAGCAAACACCAAAGTCTTGGCACTGGTGTTCCATTTTCAAAAGACAGGAGCCTAAATATTGATGCCGCGATGATAAAATATACCCAATTTTTCGATGCTCATATTTTTGTGCATATTGTCACCATCAATCTAGAAAAAAACTGGTTGAAAGAAAAAACTGGAAAGAAAAAACTAGTTGAAAATTATTTGAAAATATGCAAAAATATGGACGTTTGGTGAAGTATGGAATAATATTCCCTAAAAATATGTATTAAAGCTAAAATAAAGTCATAATTTTGCAAAATATGCAAAAATATGCACTTTTGGTGAAATATGCATTTATATGCATTTTAGAGTAAAATATGCAAAAATATGCTCTAACAAGTAGGGCTTAAAAGTCTTAGTTTTACCTGAAACAGATTTCAAGCTTAATCATTTTTTAATTGAGTGCTGTTAAAAAAACATGCTAGTGCATATTTTTGGTTGCCCTAGTTATCACCAAACGAGGAATGTGAATATACATCATGGCTTATGAACCTTAAAAAAGAGTTTAAAGATGCCAGCTGTAAATCAAAACAAGTGTTTTTGTTGACAACTCTACCACGTAAATTTTGGTCAAATCAACGTATCCAGGATGAATTTAATGCATCAAGACGACTGGTAGAATTCGCCATGGATCTGTTGGAAACAGTAGGTCCTTACAGTTGGCCTCAAAGCAAACAAGTCCACAGTTTGTCACAAAATATAGTAAAACAAATTCAAACATACTTCTTATCAGAGGAAATTAGTAGAACAATGCCTGGCCTTAAAGATGTTGTTACTATTACAGAAGGATCGACAAAAATTAAGAAATCAAAGCGGTTGGTGTTATGGAACCTCACCGACATCTACGAAATGTTCTTGGAAGAAAACAAAGAACTCAAGGATTCCACTGTTTTTTACCGGATAACACTACACCCGATAAAATAATTGCCAAAATGTTTTCTTTTTCTGATGATCATAAATATTTCAATTTAAAGGCAAAAAAAATATATAAATTAATTTTTTAATGTATTTATTTATAATATTGATTAAATTATAATGTTTATAGGAAAAATATTTTTTTAATGTTTTTTTCTAATGTTAGTGTTGGTGATGTTGAAATTATAACAAAATCTTCGATCATTGGGATCTCCAATTCTTATTCTGAATAAAAACCTGTTTCTCAATCGGAAATACACAAAAAATGGTTCAAATTTATTGCAGGTGTTAAAATATGAAATGTTTAATTTATTAGATCCACATTTAGTACAGGATTATTAACTTAATAAAAAAACACATGTGAATTTTTCATATACCAAACTTTAAAACATCGTAAGAAAAAATCCATATTGAATTGCTGACTTTTTATTTCTCAATTTCATAGCTGCATATGTTTACTTTAAAATTTGTGAAAAACAAAAAAAAAAAAAGCCTACTTTTTGAGATATGAGCTTTGAAGTAAACCAAGGTTTTACGCGCCGCCTAGCGGAAAAGAGAAAAGTTATTAATTTTAAACTTACTTATTTCAATTATTCAATTATTTTCCTTTTTACTTGCAAAAATATACGTAAGTCGGATGAAATTTGTGGCACCTATTCACAAAACATTGCCACCATTACCAAAAACTACGTGAAAAAGCCTCAAAATTCAACCGCGCATAACTCCGATTCCGAGTACACAAAAAATAAAAGCAGAAATTACTTTTTTCCTTTCGTCAATACCAACAAAACATCAAAATTTCAGATTTTTAAAAAATAGTTGTTTTTTTTTCGATGTACGTTTTCAAAATAATAGCCCTAATACGTTGCTGCAAAATTATAACAGATCATAACTTAATATAACTTAATGAAAGGATAATACACTCAGCAAACTACCCTCCAAAAACCTCTCCATTTAACGTTTCGAGAAAATATTATAAAATCAAAAATTCATATTTCTTTCAAAATTCAAAATCTCCAAATCTCCAAAAATATTCTAAAATAAAATCAAAAATTTAAACTTGTTTTTAAACTTCTTAAAGCATTCCAAAAATTATTAAAAAATCAAAAATGCAAACTATTTTCGAAATTATAGAAAAAATATTGCAAAAATTAACAAAATCGAACATTGAAACTTTTTCCAATATTCTTAAAATATTTCAAAAATTATTACAAAACTCAAAAATATAAACTTTTTTCAATATTCCAAAAATTATAATAAAATCAAAAATTAAAATTTTCTCAAAATTTTAAAAATATTGCAAAAATTCATAATTCAAACAAATTTTTTTCAAAATTATTCCAAAAATTAAAACAAAATCAAAAGAACAAAATTTTTTCAAAATTCCAATAATTAAAATAAAATCAAACATTTAAACTTTTTCAAAATTCTAAAAATATTCTGAAAATTCTTACAAAATCAAAAATTGAAACATTTATCAAAATTCTAAAATTATTGCAAAAATTATAACAAAATCAAAAATACAAACTTTTTTTTAAAATTCCAAAAATATTTAAAAAATTATAATAAAATCAAAAATACAAATTTTTTTCAAAAGCCGAAAAATATTCCAAAAAATATTGCAAAATCAAAAATTGAAACTTTTTCCAAATCAAAAATTCGAAATTCAAAAAACTTTTTCCTAAATTTTAAATATATCGCAAAAGTTATACCAAAATCAAAAATACAAACTTTCTTCAAAATTCCAAAAATATTCCATAAAGTATTGTAATAAGCCTCGTCCAGAATGGGTTAATTTTATTTACTCATTCATTAATTAAAAGTTAACTCCTTTTTCAATCTTTTACTTGTATTGCAAATTGTATTGCATAAATTAATGTAAATTAAATTTGTTATACAAATGTTTACATTAATGAATTAAAAGGAGTTACCTAATACATTTTGCATAAATTAAATTTGAGTTCGCTAATACAAATGCAAGTATGAATGAAAACAGGTGTGGCCTATTTCAGATGTACGGACTACGTAGTATTGATTTCTAGTGGATTATAGAAGTTTCGATTCATTTATTTTTCGATATAAATAAGCAAACAAAAATATCAGATAGTCAGTTTTAATTTTGCAATTAAAAGTGTTTTACAAATATTCGAAAGTATAAGGAATAATCGGTGGTACTTGAGCCTGGGTACTAATAGTGAAAGAATCTGAACTTAGTGGAATGGTAAATACAGATTTTACGATTCCGAATATTATTGATTCAAATTGTGGAAAAGCGGTGAAGTTTATCGTACATAAATTGGAGACCCTGGAATTTATTGTAAGGAAAAACGGAAGCTGCTGTAATTTGTTGACAAATAAAGTTTGAGATTCTGTTAACCGAAGATCTGTCTTTTACTGTCGTATTTGCTCAATAATCGAAAAGAACCAACGAAGAGTCGTTACAGTGGTGTCAGAAGTGGGATTATTGAAACAATGGTCAAGACAGTAAATATTAGTGATCTCAGCCAGACCCAGCTGAAGGATGAGTTGAAGAAAAGGAATGCTCCAATCCATGGAACGAAGGCAGAACTTGCATTCCGGCTGCGTAAAGTTTTAGAAGAAGCAGGTGAAAACACAGAGGTCATAGACATAGAGCCGGAGGAAGCTCCGGTTCAGAATGCTCCAGCGATTGATCCGATGATGGCGTTGATGAAAGAAATGATGGCACAGCAACAACAACAATTTGCTGACATGATGGCTAAACAAGGAAACAATCTGATGGCCAAACAAGAGAAACTGGCAGCCGAACAAAAAGTAGAGCAACAACAACAACTTGCTGATCTGATGGCCCGACAAGAGAAACTGGCAGCAGAACAAAAAGTAGATCAACAACAACAACTTGCTGATCTGATAGCCCGACAAGAAAAACTGGCGGCGGAACAAAAATTAGATCAACAACAACTACGTGAAGTAATCGAGTCACGTATATCCAGTGCGGAGGTTAAAATCAACAACATGGAAAGGGAGCTGCGGAAAGTTACCGAAGAACATGAAGAGAAACTACGCAATCTTTCGAGTGAATTACGCCAAGAAATAGCACAAGGAAAGTCAGGTAACATGATCAATCCATCAACTACTTCAGCCCCAGCTAGAGTAAAAACACCCGCATTTGATGGATCTACATCGTATCAGATATTTAAGATGCAATTTGAGATAGCAACAACTGGGGTTGATAACCAGCAAAAAGCAAACGCGCTTATATTGGCATTGAAGGGACCTGCTGCTGAAATTTTGCAGACACTATCAGCGACAGAGCGTGATTACTGAAAGCTAATGGAGGCCTTTAGAAGTAAGATACGGGGAACGTCATATGCAAGCTCTCCATCGCATGCAGCTCAAGACACGAAAACAAGGAGTCAGCGAAACTTTGCAAGAATTAGAGGCTGACATTGTCAGACTGGTTAATCTGTCATACCCGAACTATAATGCTGAACATCGAGATAAGCTGGCAGCTGATACATTTATCAATGCTCTTCGAGATGTACAAATGAGGAATCAGCTTTATCTAAGCGGAAAGAAGGTACCTGCGGAAGTCCTAGCATTGGCCCTACAAATGGAAGCTGGAAAAAGAGCGCTTGCCTTAGATAGAGTACGTAAGACGGAAGTTTCTGAAGAGCCACTAAAAGCAGCGCTTGATGAAGTGATAATGCATGTCAAAAAGTTGGAAGATAAGCCTGAACGAAATCAACGAAGAAGATCTAGCAGAGTAAGATGCTGGAATTGTGGGCAGTTAGGGCACATCATACAAGAATGCAAAACACGAGTAGCAGCAAAAGAAGGAGTAGTTCCAGGCCGGTTGATGAACCTTTCAAACAAGCAAGTGGATGTCAAAAAGGAAGGAGATTGCCGCGTTGAACACCGGAAAAGAAGGATACATTGTAACGCTGAAGATCTTTCAAGAAGACCCTGTGTTGAGGAGCGCAAGTCATATAGCAGGACTAAGAGAAAGGAGGCAAATGTCAAAAAGGCAGGAGATTTCCACGTTGAACACCGTAAGAAAGGGATACATTGTAACGCTGACGATCGTTCAAGAAAACCCTGTATTGAGGAGCGCAAGTCATGTAGCAGGACTGAGAGAAGTCAAGCAATGACAGTGAAGCAAATTAAGTTCCAAACTCCTGACGATTGGTGTACCGAGGCAATTAAAAGAGAGCAGCTAGAAGATCCAGCTATGGCTCCAATATTGAAATGGAAAACTGAGGGAAGGCGACCGGAGTGGAAAGAGGTCGCACCTTTAAGTACGGAGGTGAAATGCTACTGGGCGCAATGGGACTCACTATTTATGGACAACGGGATACTTAAAAGAAAATGGGAGTCCGCTGATGGAAAGAAAGTGTTAGAACAACTGGTGTTGCCATCAAGTCGAGTGGAAGAGGTACTGGGAAAGCTGCATGGAAGTATTTCTGGAGGACACCTGGGAGTCAATAAAACCCTGGCTAAAGTAAGGGAGAGGTTTTATTGGGTAAGGTATCGAACAGACGTGGAGCAATGGTGTCGGCGATGCGATACTTGTGCAGCGAGCAAAGGACCAAAAACTAGAACTCGAGGAGAGATGCAACAGTACAATGTGGGTGCCCCAATGGAGAGAATTGCTATAGACATCGCGGGGCCATTTCCGGAAATGACAAAAGGTAACAAATACATCATGGTGGTCATTGATTACTTTACAAAATGGCCGGAAGCTTATGCAATACCGAACCAGGAAGCAGTTACGGTCGCTGAAACATTAGTCAATGAATGGATTTGCAGATATGGAACACCGCTCGAGTTGCATACGGACCAGGGAAGGAATTTCGAATCACTATTGATGAAAGAGATGCGCAGAACACTCGACATTAGAAAAACACGAACTACACCTATGAACCCACAGTCGGATGGCATGGTAGAACGATTCAACCGAACCATGGAAGAACATTTGTCAAAGGTAGTAGAAGCCAACCAAAGAAATGGGGACAAGGATCTTCCGTTATTCTTGATGGCCTATCGTAGCGCAGTGCACGATACGACAAGTGAAACGCCAGCGAATATCATGTTCGGAAGAGAACTACATCTTCCTAGTGACATCGAGTTTGGCATCCCTGGAGGTCTGGTATCTACGAAAACAGATTATGTGGGACAACTAAGGGAGAAGATGAATAAAATCCATCAACAGGTTCGAGACCACATTAAGATTGCCAGTGACAAAATGAAAACCAGGTACGACATAAATGCAAATAGTGGCGGTTTTCAAGAAGGAGAATTGGTGTGGCTATACATTCCCAAGAGAACTAAGGGAAGATCACCCAAGCTGCAGCCAGATTGGGAAGGCCCATATAAAATAATCAAACGAATTAATGATGTCATCTACCGCATACAAAAGGGACCCCGTACCAAGATGAAAGTGATACATCTGCAAAGGTTGGCACCGTACCAAGGTAACAGCACCAATGCGATCTCTGATATTGTTCGGGACGAACAAAACTAAATGGAGGGCAATGTAATAAGCCTCGTCCAGAATGGGTTAATTTTATTTACTCATTCATTAATTAAAAGTTAACTCCTTTTTCAATCTTTTACTTGTATTGCAAATTGTATTGCATAAATTAATGTAAATTAAATTTGTTATACAAAAGTTTACATTAATAAATTAAAAGGAGTTACCTAATACATTTTGCATAAATTAAATTTGAGTTCGCTAATACAAATGCAAGTATGAATGAAAACAGGTGTGGCCTATTTCAGATGTACGGACTACGTAGTATTGATTTCTAGTGGATTATAGAAGTTTCGATTTATTTATTTTTCGATATAAATAAGCAAACAAAAATATCAGATAGTCAGTTTTAATTTTGCAATTAAAAGTGTTTTACAAATATTCGAAAGTATAAGGAATAATCGGTGGTACTTGAGCCTGGGTACTAATAGTGAAAGAATCTGAACTTAGTGGAATGGTAAATACAGATTTTACGATTCCGAATATTATTGATTCAAATTGTGGAAAAGCGGTGAAGTTTATCGTACATAAATTGGAGACCCTGGAATTTATTGTAAGGAAAAACGGAAGCTGCTGTAATTTGTTGACAAATAAAGTTTGAGATTCTGTTAACCGAAGATCTGTCTTTTACTGTCGTATTTGCTCAATAATCGAAAAGAACCAACGAAGAGTCGTTACAGTATAATAAAATCAAAAATTTAAACTTTTTCAAAACTCTAAAAATATTCCGAAAATTCTTACAAAATCAAAAATACAAACTTTTTTCAAAATTCCAAAAATATTTCAAAAATTATAACAAAATCAAAAATTTCCATGTCCTATTTCATGTTCGATAACTTTTCATGTCAAACAAATTATTAATTTCATTTTACTTCGTTTTTCCAAACAAATGAATAAAAAATGAAAATATATGAAAATCATTCTTTTGGCACACTTGACAACATCTTTTTGACAAATTTATAATGCAATAATCTAGTTTTTGGTCTCCAATACCAATCCAGACCATCAAGATTTCTCCAAATTCAATGTTCGTATTCCTCACTTAAAATGAACGTTTTCTAAGCAAAAATTATGCAAATTTCCTTGTTTTGAAACACCTCACGATTTTTTTGAAACCAACATTTTTGAAATCCCTTTAGTCGTTTTCTAGATTTCGTCGGTTGTGGCTGCCGGCAGACAGACATACATTTTTTTTGTTGCTGAGAATGAGTAGGTCCTAAAACGTCGAGAAATGCCAAAAAAGTGGGGGTAAGAATTTCACTTTTGGCTCGAGAATGTAATACTTAGGTCTTTCAGACCGAAGTAAAACTTAATCTATTTTTGACTCAGCCATCTTTTGTTTTATACGATCCTTTAATTGAAATGTTTGCCGTTTCCCATTTCACGATGAAATTGAATCTGCAAATCGACTAAAAAATTTCAATTTACTCTGCTATCCTACTTGAGTAAATTTTGACAGATTGTGTTAAAAACTTAATAAGTCTAAAGAGTTAAGAGAATAGAGGAAATGGAACTACAATATTTATATAGACAAAAATATTTGAAGTAGTTTTTCTCTCAATTTCTCTCTTATTTTCTCTCATCCGAAGTTATTCTACTGTCAAAAACAAAATATTGTAAACATTCTTTGGCTTGGTGATAGTAAAATTGTTTTTATTATTTATCGTAGTGATATTTTGGTGAATTTAATAAATATAAAAAATTCTAGTGATTTTATTATAATTTAAAAATAATTTTAAAGAAAAATATATTAAGTGAAAATTTGGAAAAAACATTTTATATGAAGTGTGTGATAATGACGTGTAAAAATGTCCGAAAACATATACAGGATGGGATTTTTTATCATAGGTAACTAATATTGATATTATAATTTACTTTTTGATTAATAAGTTTAAAATTTTTTAAATATTTTCGCCAAAAAATATAATCTAAAATCAATCAATCAATTAATAAAATGCGGGGTATTTCTAATGTCAAATTTTTATTTTTGTTGTTTTTTTATTTGTTGTTTTTCTTTTCTATGTAATATCTCTTTTTTTTTGTATTAATTTTGGGGGCAAAAATGCACTTTAATTTGGAATGCGATGCAATAATATAAATATTTACGGCGCATCTACTAAAACGCATGTGTGTTAGTAACAATTTATTGGTGTGCAAAAAGTACTTCAAATTTTAACACCAATTTTACTTCCTCTGTTCTCTTAATTCTTTGTAAAAATCAAATGATAATTGTTTTGATCCACGACTGCTATAGAATATATGTTTTCCATATCTATGTCTTCCATTGTAATGTTAGACATTCTCTCACTTGTTGTAGAATATACCGATCGTTAATATTCCATAGTTCGTTAAGTTTTCTTCCTAACAAAATCAATAAATTTCATTCAATGACATACATATAATTTTTCTTTAATTGTATAGGGCGATTTTTCTGTTCTGGTGTTTACCGCAATGGCGCAGCAAAAGGGGGATAAGAGAAAAAATTCAAAAACTTTTATATGGGATTTCATACAAAACACAACTTGAATAATTGTAAAAATTATCTATGAAATTTCTCATTTTACCACAATTGAACAGTTTTAACTTGCTTATGGAGTATTATTGACTATATTTTAAGCGTAATATATAAAATATTATTCTTAGGTCGCTCAAAAAAGAAACATAAAAATTGCCAAAATTTCCCATACAAAGTTGTATGAAAAATTTAACCTATTTTCGTATTTGTTTTACAGACAGAAGAAAAGAAAATATTTTATATATTATGCTTAATATATTGTCAATAATACTTCATAAACAAATTTAAATTATTTAATTGTAGTAAAATGAGAAATTTCATAGATAACTTTTAAAATTATTCAAATTGTGTTTTGTATGGAATCCCATATAAAATTTTTGTGATTTTTTCTCTTATCCCCTTTTTGCAGCGCCATTGCGGTAAACACAGGAACAGAAAAATCGCCCTATAGGAAAAAACAGTTATACATAACGTATAATAAAGTTTAACCGTGCATTCACAATGAAAAAACTTTTAATCATGAGAATTGGGCATTTTTTTGTTATTAATTTTTAATAGTAGAACAATGCTTTAAAATGTTATGTTTGAAATTAAATGAAATTTATAAGACAAAAATTAAGATGAGTTAAAAGTGTTTCAAAAATAAATTTTTTTTCTCATAATTATTTTCATACAAACTTAAATTTCATGAGTAAAAGTTTTATCATTGTGCATGCACCGCAATAAAATGTTTATATTCATTTGTTTTAAATTCGAAACAACATTATACGAGCGTATATATTCATTTGTCAATTCAAATTTAAATTAAAACGTTGTTAAAAAAGTATCGAAAATGAATTCTCGAAGTCACAATATTATTAATTTAACACCACCAGAAATTAAAAAAGCGGCAGAAATTAGTTCTTTAAATTTATTGCCGGAAAAATCCAGAAAAGTATACACAACGATATACAAATTTTTTTTAGAATGGAAAAAGGCAAAAAAAGCAGATTCCTTTTAGAAAATATAAATGTTTTCCTTACTAAAGCACCTTACGATAGATACCTGGCCACAAAAGTAAACACTATCTATATATATTTTGTAAAAATTATATACAAACAACGATTTATTTATTATTTAGGTTACTTTAATATTGGGAGTAATGGGTGCTTGTCGGTGTAATAAAATGTACACAATGAAAACTTGTGATTTACAAGATCTTGGGTCAGCTTTTCTGATAAATGTACCAGAAACCGAGACAAAAATTACTAGAAAATTTACTAAATTTACTAGATTCCCTCCCTCGTGAAGAATTGCCTTTCATTCTAAGCTCATACAAGAATCTACTATTCAATAATTATTTTTTCGTAATTTAATTTTTGTGGAAGAAAATAAAGCAAAATAATATATCAGCGAGAAACGTCAAAATTTCAATTTCATCGGCATTTTTGAGAGGGATTGGCCACGGCAAAAATAATCAATAACAGAGCTTTTTCCCGAAAACATTTTTACAGCTCAAACCAGCTGTTTTAATTTGTGCATGTAAAATAATCAAAATTGATTGATTTTCCTTGCAAATTTGGTCATTTTGATTGCAATTAAAAGTGTTTTGAAAGTGAATTTTTGAAAACAATAATTAATTAAATTGTTAATTGTGTTGTGCTCTTAAGTTTTTAATGCATTAGGGATACTGAAATACTTAAAATCGCATTAAAATATGGAAATTAAATCAACCTTCAGGTATATTATTATTATGATTATTATTCATTTATTTCGGTTTATTTACAAACAATTTTTACAAAAACTAAGTATTTTATGATTGTATATATTTGATACTGTTAGATTTTATAAAAATTTTTTGTAATTAAATCGAAATAAATGAATAATAATAGTAATAATAATATTATACCGAAAGGTTGATTTAACTTGCATATTTTAATGCGATTTTATTATTTCAGTATCTCTAATGCATTAAAAACTTAAGGGCACAGCACAATTAACAATTTAATTAATTATTGTTTTCAAATATTCACTTTTAAAACATTTTTAATTGCAATCAAAATAGCCAAATTTGCAAGGAAAATCAATCAATTTTGATTATTTTACATGCACAAATTTTGGCGTTTAAAATTTGAAGTTTAAAGAAAAAACTCTATTGATATAATGGAAAAACATTTCGTACACTCACCAATTGAATTCCAATTCGTGTAGTGTTCAATTAAAAACGTTACCGTAAAAACCCTACATACCGCAAATTTGAATTTATTTTTTGTTTTGCACCAACCACCCTAAATCCAAATTAATACTTAAATACATGAGATCTATATGAGGGATCTAAAAGCAAAACCGGCAATATCCACTATTTTGACGGTGGATATTTCCGGTTTTGCTTTTAGACCCCTCATATGAAACTTTGATGAAGGGCGAAATGAAAATTGCTTTAATTGAACGATTGAAAGCGGTCAATCTATATTAAATGTATAATAATGAATAATTAATGCGGAATCAAAAATAACTTAATTTTAATACTTGTTATTTAAAATTTTACATTCACTTAACAATTCAGTGTTATCGATTTTTTTAAATGCTCATCTAAAAATTATAAAATATGCGAGCAACCAATTTGAGATGGAAGCTTACTAAAAGAACAACAAATATCGTTAATTATTATATAGAATAAAGATAAAAAACAATGTCAATATTATATGCAAAACCAATTTATAAAGTGTCCATGATTATGAATATATAAAAACGAACAAGCAAATATATTAAAATCAAATGAGGGTAAGCTAATATAAACCAGCTAAAAATATAAAATGGTTAACCTCTGGTTATCTTTAGTTAAACCACCTTCAACTCTTTCTTGTTTCACCATCGTAGACTATAGATTTTCAATTTACTTGAACACGAATGTGACTGAATTTGCATTATTAATTCTCATAACTTGATTAAATTTGATGTTTAATACATTCGTTAATTTTGTTTTCGTATGCAATTGCATACCTTCTTCTTGTTGTTTAGTTTTTACATCTTGAATCACTTTTAACAATGAAATTTTATTTTGTGGAGTAGGATAAATATATGCAGCTTTTACTTTAGTTTAAAACAATTCAAGTTTCATTTAATTGGAGCAGTAGTAAAATTACAAAAAGTTTCTGTTCTAAAAATTTTGACTTTCAAAAAAAAATAAAGTATGTTTTCTATTTCGAATTCAACTATAATCACCACACCACACCACACGATAAAATGACACATTTTATCTATACAGCATATTCAACACGCACATTTTTTTCTTTGAATTACTCTAATTTTATATCCTAAACTAAACCTTGAAACACTCAAATAATATCGCCAGCCATATATCTTATCACTTACTTGCAACAATCCTTTAAACCAAAATCTTAAATCCTTTACCATTCTCTTCGTGATCTATCAAAAATTTCAAAATCAAACAAATATTTTGTTCGTGCTTTTTCTTTTTACTTTAGGTTTTTCTATTTAATTTTTATTTATTTTGATTTCTATTTATTTTCATTCAAGTGTATGTTTTCGATAGATAAAAATATTACGCTTTTCCTTATATGAGCGTAAACCGAAATATTTTTGATAATTTTTGTTAAATAAATAATTTATTAAATTTCTTTTTAGAGTTTTGCTTTATGTCATCAAAATAAAAACTCACACCAACATTTCATTGTACCTGATTTTATTTGTTTTTCTTGGAAAATTTGTAGCGTCCACGCTTACATTCAGTAAACGAAAATCAATTTATAAATTTCAAACAAAATTAAAATTATTTTATCCCCGGTAATCTAACCTTTTTAAAAACCAAAAATTCACCCTCAATTAGGTTAATCAGAAAAATCTTATCAAAATATAATTTTCTTACGTAAAACGTGATATTTCTTTGATTCCTAAGATTCAACGTTTATCAGAGTCGTTGTTGTTGTTATCGTTATTTGTTAAGCATAACGTAATGTATTTCTACTCCTACTTTCGATGAAACAAAAACAATCGAAATTCAATTTATTTTCTATTTGATGTTTTTTTCTGTCTACAAAATTGAATAATAAAATAAATAATAGAAAATAGTAAAGGACAAGGATATATAATTTGAACGCGAAGGGTATGAAAGTTGATTGGTTTGGTACAATAAAAAATATATGTACATATAAGTAAATAAAAAAGATAAGTAGAATAACCATAAACATCAATTTTCAAATATGTTTATAAGTTTTTGACTTTTCTTGTTTAGTTTAAATGATGGATGCTTAAGAAAATCGCAAATTAATTATGAAATTTGTTTTTGATGGTTTGAACTTTGAAGTTAAGTTTCAGAAAAAGCTAGATTCGAAGAACTTCAACTTCAAATAAGACAAAAGTTTAATAATTGTATATATTGTTTATGTGTAATTTAACCTAAACATGAGTCTTTTAAAATTAGTTTCTATTTAATTAAAAATGAAGAAAATTTAAATATTTCGAAACAATAAATTAAATGCAAATTGCGATTTTAAACAAGTCAGGTTTGGGAAAATAGTACACTATAGTGCAAGGGCGAAAGCTTAGGGCCATATCGACAAACCCAACTAAAATCGCAACTACAACTAAAGTGTCAGTTTTGGTATTTTTAAACCACATTAAATCGTCAGTGTTAAATGTAGATTAAAGTTGTATTTACAATTGACGGTTAAAATTCGATGATAGATTTTTTTAAAATCAAAATGTTGTCAAATAATATACAAGTGTAATTTATACATATTATAAATTAATATAAATGGAGATGTCATCATCATTTGTATTTCAAAAATTCTAAATAATTGTTATTCAATCAATCAATCAATATTGCAAATCAATATTGTTTTGTGTTGTATTTAAGTTATTTTTACTATAGTTACATTATTATTATTATTGCAATAAATTTTTATATATAATTACTGATTTCTAATTATTGCTTTGTGTTCGAAAAATTATAGTTAAATTACGTTGTACCATCAAAATTCAACTAAATTCGTAGTTTTAATGTGGTTTAAAAATACCAGTTTCGAACATCAATTTCGAAAAAACTGTCACTACACTACAACTAAAAGTTGTAGTTACGTCTGTCGATATGGCCCTTAGGTTCTTGGACGTATGTGGAATCCAGGCGCCAGCCGAGATTTGCACCCACATTAAGTCCAAAATGGCTTACGTCCGTGCATCATATATTTTTTATTCGCTGCAAGTTCAATATTTAAAAAATTTTTTAATCTAAATCAAAATTAAAAATATTATAAATTTTTATATAAAAATATGTTGAACAATGACCACGCCTTTGACCACTATATTTGTTATTTCTTTTCAAACAAATCGTATAACTATGACAACTGTTTTGAAAACTAAAAAAAAAGAATAATACTTTTTTCGGCAAACGGCTGTAAAGTTTAACTTTACTGCCGCTAGGGAGTTAGCTAAAGTCTTACTTTTTAGCCTGACAGCAAAAGTAACGTCTAGCGACAGCAAAAGTAACGCCATTTTTATTTTATATTACGGAGGCTGTAAAGTAGCATTTGTTATTTGTTAGTTTGTTATTTTTTCAAACATATTGTATAACCATGACAACAAAAAATAAGTTGATTCTCATATTATGAAATTTTGAAAAGGCTGCTTTGATAAAAAAATTTTATTCATACAAATTTAAATGTTTTTTTCTCTTTTTTGGAAGTAATTATGACGATACAAATTCATATTTATAAAAAGTTTGATGTGTTAATTTCATGTTTATAAAAAATTTAAACGTTTACCGAAAAAATTGTGTATTTAATTCGGAGCTAAAGTGACTTTTTATGTTTCGTCTATAATTGTCGGCCTCCCTGCGGTCGGCCGTCAAACTATAGACTCAACACAAAAAGTATCACTTTAGCTCCTAATTAAACAATGTATGTACTATTTTTTTAGTTTTCATTTTTGTTGTTTTGTTTTAAAAATCAAATGTTTTTTTTTTATTGCTTGAAAGAAAAATTTTTTTCTACTTCAAGCTACGAAAATGTCATTTTAATATATAGTAAGTGAAACTTTTTCTAAGTAGTGACTGAAAATGTTTTCAGTCACTAGGACTGAAAGTAAATAAGTTTCGGTGGTTGCCTACAAGTGGTGGTTATTTAAAGAATAGAATATTTGAGATTGAATTTCAATTACTGTTTCTGTTGTTGTTTCGGTTGCTGTGTTTATTTCTGTCAATATCGCAGTATTTTGAAGGGATTGAATATTTTGAATATTTTGATCGAATCGAATCGAAACTAATCATTATATCAATTGTGTGTAATTAATTAATTAAACTAATAATGAGTGTGTTTTTTTCTATATCGAAGAAATCGGAGCGATAAAATAAAATTTGTATCAGATATATCGTATAATTTTTTCCTCCGATAATTAACTGTCAGATATAAAATATATTCTCTTTACGCAAAAAAAGAGTTCTTTCGGCAAAAAAAAAAAAAAATAAAAAAATTTATTAAATAAATAAATGAATTTTATTAAAAAATTTATTTTTATTTGTTTTTAACTGAAACTTTACCTATAATTTTTTAAATTTATACTTTAAACGATGACTTCCAGTCGGTAAAAAAAATATCTGTAATATCTGTAAAAGTTTTTAGAGAAAATATATGAACTTTTTTCATTATTCATATTGTCAAATTCATCTACTAAAAACTTACAAAACGACATATCTAAATTTGACTGTGTAAAAAATAAACAAGATCGCATTTTTACCAGTGTAAAATAATGTTATTATTGTGTTCGCCTGTTATTATTCCATCTGTAGGCGAACACAATAATAACATTATTTTACATTGGTAAAAATGCGATGTATAATTGTTTATTTTTTACACAGTCAAATTTAGATATGTCGTTTTGTAAGTTTTTGGTAGATGAATTTGTAAATATTATCATTTATATTTACAAGCGTAGAAAAAATAGCTTTTTCTACGCGTGGTAAAAACGTTTTTGCGTTCCTGAACTTACAAACCGTTCAGTCACGCAGGAAGAGACGTTTTCACCACTTGTATAAAAATCTACTATCTCTATTTTGGATTAATTTTTTTGTTCATAAATTTTATTTAGGTGAACTTAAGAAATATACATATAAAATTAATTGTGTTTCCTAATAATAGTTAATTAATAATTTTGAAATTTAACAACCAGCCTTAAACTTATTAATCGTGCAACTCAGGCAATTTGTTTATTTTTGCAAGTTTGGCATTTTTTGTATAGGCTTTACCCTTTTGCTCTCTCTTCTGTTTTTGGCAGCCAAACAATCAACAAGTTTTTTATAAATTATTTTTTTTTGAAATTGATATTTTTTTGGCAAAGTTGGTGAGATAAAACAAAATATTATACTTATGTATTTTATATACAAATCCTAAACAACTTAATTTTGTTGATTATAAACAATTATAAATAATAAATTAATCGTTTTATTAATAAACTTTTTTTTGAAAATTTATTAAAAGATAAAATTGTGAATTATTATTTTTTCTTGAAACAATAAATAAACTATAAATAAACCAGGGACTGAAACCGAACCCGAACCTGAATCTAAATGGGTTCAGGTTCGGTTTTTTTATAAACCATAAACCATGTTGTTTTAGTTGGATTCTTATGTTTATATTTTCGAGCTAGTATAATTTACAACTATTACAACGAAGATGGCGCACTTGAATTATTTAAAAAGCTTAAATTTGTTTATAACTTTGTTAAATAAATGATTAAATGAACAATTAAATAAATATTGATGATTGATTGATTGATTGATTGGACTGTAGGACCAAGCACTAGGCGAGACTCCCAGATTACGGCCGGGCCACTTCCTACAGTCGTTTTACATATAACAATAGGTAAGGATAGGTAGGTTATTGTTAGTTAGGAGTGAACGACCCGGTTACAGACACCTGGCAAATCGTATCTAACTACTACTTTTAGGAGACAATCACAAGGACAATCACTTATACAAATAATCTGCAATCGCCAATCAGCAATCCCGTATCTAAAATTTCTCGCCTGCAATCTCCAGTCGGAAACCTGTTATTCATGTAATTTATTAGTATAATAGGATGATGACTAAATTGTAGTCCTCTGCACTCTCCAATCTGAATTCATGTTATTATATTTATGGTTAAAATTATTTATGGTTATTTATGGCTAAAAACATTTATATTATGTACATATATATAAAAAACAAAAAAACCCCTTTGAAAATTGAGTGAATTTCATATAAAAAGTATTGGGATTGAATTGGATAAAAATATTATCTTTCACTTGATGTTTTTATTTGAAATGTATTTATTTAAATTTTATAAAACATTATTTTATATAATATAATTAACGCAAGAATGTTTTGAATTTTTCTTGAAACACAAGAATTAATTTAACAAAAACAATTAACCCTGCTCGTTGATATCGTTCAAAAATCTTATTGGATTTTATGGATAATGTTTGGATAAATAGAAAGAGATAAATCTATCACATAAAATTATGTCAACAAATGAAATTTTAAACTGAATTTGAAATAATAACTAAATTTCGCTAGTTAAAGCTCTAAGTAGGTTTAAATTTTACACAAAATCGAATAGCACAATAACACCTTTATTTAGTTTTCTAGTAAAAATCAGAGTTAATAAATTTTACATTTAGGGAAGATTACATTTTGGTCGCCCACATCTTTCCATTTTTGAAAGCAATCTTACCTTAGAGTTTAGTTATTAAAACCAACACTTTAAAACTATTATATTAGATATAAAACTGATTATTACAATTAATGTTTTCACTACATTTAGTTATACTTATATATTTATCATTTAAAAGATTAATTTAGTTTAAAATTCACACTGTCACTTATAACAAGTGTTGATAAGACGACCATTCACCATTGTCATATATATATACACATATATACACATGCACATACATACACATACACACATATATACACGTACATACACACATATATACACATGTACTCACATATATATACATATATACATACATATACACATACATGTACACATACATACATACACATATACACACATACACACATACACACATATACGCAAACATACATATACATATACATACATACATACATACATATACACACATACACACATATATATACACATATATATATATATATATATATATATATATATATATATATATATATATATATATATATATATATATATATATATATATATATATATATATATATATATATATATATATATATATATATATATATATATATATGGGCCTATTCCAAATTGTAAAAAGCCCGACTTTCACTCCCCGTAATGGCGGTGATAATAGTTTTCTACTAGATCTCTATCTTACCACAATGCCAGATATTACGAGTGTCGATGTTGCGAAAGGTAGTATTGGAAATTCTGATCATTATTTAATCTCATCAGTTATCAAAACAGATTTACTTAAAACTACAGCTCCCAAACCCCGTAAAATATTTCACTACTCAAAAATGGATAAGAGTGGTCTTCAAAATTTTTTCCATGGTTTCCCTTTCGACCGTCATTGTTTTTACACTGACAATGTAAATGTTTCTGCTCAAAACTTTACAGAAACCATCCAATTTGCTATAAATAAATTTGTCCCTTTCTCCATAGTAAAACCCAAACAAAAATACTTGTATTCGAAAGCTGCCAAAACGGCACTTAGAAACAAACGTAGATCATTTAATATTTGGATTCATAACAAAACTCCCACTAATCGATCCCAATATCTAAAGGCCAACAAAATATCTAATCAGATTATCTCAAACGAAAAGTCCGAAATTGACAGAGCGAAAGCCTCAAAACTTACGTCTATGTCTGTTTCTGACAAGAGTTTCTACAGTGCCATTAATTCTTTAAATTCTGGTACAAAATTTTCTATTCCCCCTATTATTGATGGTGATTTAATCGTCAATGATCCCGCAAGAAAAGCTAACTTGTTCGCTGAACGCTTTGCTCTGAACTCCACTGTTTTGGAAACTCCTAAAGAAATACCCCAAATCCAGTCTTCAGGAGTTAATACGAATGAACTTCACTTCAAACCCAAAATAGTCGCTAAACTTTTAAAGGGGTTAAACATCAACAAAGCATCAGGAATGGACAATATTCCACCCATTATTTTAAAAACCTTTTCCAAAGAACTTGCACCAACTTTAACTAAAATATTCTACCAATCCTACAAATCTGGTATATTTCCCTCGTGCTGGAAGTTGGCAAATGTCCAGCCCGTCCCCAAAAAGGGACCAAAATCCGATATCTCAAATTATAGGCCAATAGCTTTACTATCGGTCCTATCCAAAGTCTATGAGCATTATATTAATACACATATTTCAAAATTTCTGGAAGAAAATCATTTAATATCCGACAGCCAATACGGTTTTCGAAACAAAAGATCAACTACCGATCTATTAAACTATGTAGCGCATTGTTGGAACAGCATACTTGATAAAGGTGGTGAAACATACGTTATCGCTTTAGACATCTCCAAGGCATTCGATCGAGTCTGGCATGCCAACTTAATCAACAAGCTCGTTGCGTACGGTTTTCATCCCAATGTTGTGAAGCTGATTCAAAATTTTCTGTCCGGCCGATACATTTCGGTAACCTTAGACGGATATTCTTCTGAGTCTAAACTAATTAACGCTGGTGTACCCCAAGGCTCAGTATTGTCCCCAACCCTATTTTTGATTTATATCAACGAATTGTTGAAAATCACCAGCAACCCAATAAATAGTTTTGCAGATGATAGTACTCTGCACAAGTCGTTCGAGCCCCTTCCTTCAAAAGGTAAAATGCACGAACGAATTAATCCTGCCCGGAGAGACGCTGCCATAAACGTGAATAAAGACCTGAATAAAGTCGCCGACTGGGGTGACCAAAACCTTGTCAATTTCAACTCCACCAAAACACAGCTGTTGATTGTTTCCAGATTAAAGACCGAGTTCCCCAAAGATATTTTATTTAGTATGTGTGATGAACCAATAGGTGAATGTAAAAACATTCGTTTATTGGGTGTCACAGTTTCAAATGACCTACTCTGGAACGATCATGTAATGGCGATGGCAAAAAGCGCGTCTAAAAAACTCGGCCTCCTAAATAGATGCAAAAAAATTTTCACTCCATACCAATTGCTCCATGTTTATAAGTCCTATATTCGTCCCTGTATGGAGTACTGCTGTCAAGTTTGGGGTGCTGCCTCTGTTTCCATCTTGGCCCTCTTGGACTCTGTTCAAAAGCGAGCTATACGAATTGTAGGTGATCGAACTTTGACATCACAACTTGATTCCCTACAACATCGTCGCACTGTTGCTGACCTCGTTGTTTTTTACAAATATCGTCATCAGCAGTGCTCAGATGAAATCAGCGGCATCATGCCTCAAACTTATTCTTACCCCCGTTCCACTCGGCAATCGGCTGCCGCAACCAGTGAAACGGTAAAGATACCGCGCTGTCATACTGGCAGATCGCAGAGAGACTTCTTTGTCCGAACTGCGTACAAATGGAATAGTTTGCCGGAACACTTAGTCTCAGGTGGCTTCAACCCACAGATGTTTAAAAAAAGCGTTAATCTACACCTCAGAACGCCAGTTGTTGTGGGACCCAGGTCTAGACCTAGGTCTTAAAAGGTATTTATGTGTTGTTGTGACACATATTCTAAACCCTATTACACAACACATTTTATTAAAAAAAAAAAAAAAAAAAAAATATATATATATATATATATATCCATATACATATATATATATATATATATATATATATATATATATATATATATATATATATATATATATATATATATATATATATATATATATATATATATATATATATATATATATATATATATATATATATATATATATATATATATATACATACATATATATATATATATATATATCCATACACATACATATGTACATATATACACACATATACACACATACACACATACACACATGTATACATACATATACATATACATATATACATACACATACACCTACACATACACATACACATACACATACACATACACATACATACACATACATACACATACATACACATACATACTCATACATACACATACATACACATACATACACATGTATACACATACATACATATACACACATACATACACATATATACGCACATACATATATACCTATAGATATTACATATATTTATTAACAGCAAACATACATATTAAGAAGTTTTCACCTTATGTCCAACATACTAATTTATGTGGTTGTTATATAAACATACATACATAGATATATATACATACATATATATATATATATATATATATATATATATATATATATATATATATATATATATATATATATATATATATATATATATATATATATATATATATATATATATATATATATATATATATAAGTAAGATTTCTTTTATGCAGTAGTAAAGTTTTAAATATTTCTTAAATCAAAATTCAGATGTTTAATTTACAAATGCTTATATTGGAATGAACAATATCAAAATTACATAAATTGTATATTCTAAATTACTGTTTTTGTTGTTTGAGAGTAATAAACAATCCGGTTGATGTAAAAAAAATACAGTGGCTCTACATATTCTTCTACACGGCCATCCTGTTATGTCAATTCGACCCGAATTACTCCATATATTGTTGAATGCAATTAGCGTCTTCTTGTTCTGTGTTTGAATTAATTTCTGAGGGTAGCAAATCGTTAACTTCCTCAGCCGCATTACTATCATCTTCATCTTCTGATATTCCCACATAGTATGGTTTAATATTTTAAAGTCATTCATGCTAGCTCCAATTTCTCGTAAAGCAATTAAATACCCTTTAAAAGTTTCATCGGATCTTTGTTTTTGCCCCATCATCTTTTTGTGGATGATTGCACTATTTTCTATTCTTTGAAACTCGTTTTTCAAGAATTCACATAGGCTTCTCCACTCCACAACAGTAGCACTTTCGTCAAAATCCGAAATCCAATTATCTACGGAATAAGCATCGGTTTCATCACCGCTAAATTTATTTAAAGATTCCTCAATATCGTTAAACGAAAACGTTGTCTTATTATTAACACTACCAGCATCAAAAGAATTTAGTTGTTTTCTCAAACTATCTAACTCACGTGTTTTCAGTTCTAATTCTCGTTTTAACTTTTCACCATCATTAACAGTAGAATCTTTTTCATTCAACGTACCCCGACCCACACCGTCACTGAAATCATCAATCATATGTTGATATGAATCATCTTGGTTAACTTTAATCATGGTTAAAATCTAAAATTAAAAAAAACTGTTTAGGAAAAACTTTTTTCACTAATTACTTGCACTATTTCCACAAAATTCACTATCCTATGGCTGAGCCCCCAAGTAAGATTTCTTTTATGCAGTAGTAAAGTTTTAAATATTTCTTAAATCAAAATTCAGATGTTTAATTTACAAATGCTTATATTGGAATGAACAATATCAAAATTACATAAATTGTATATTCTAAATTACTGTTTTTGTTGTTTGAGAGTAATAAACAATCCGGTTGATGTAAAAAAAAATACAGTGGCTCTACATATTCTTCTACATATATATATATATATATATATATATATATATATATATATATATATATATATATATATATATATATATATATATATATATATATATATATATATATATATATATATATATATATATACATATATATACATATATACATACACACATATACATACATACACACGCACACATACATACATACATACATATCCATACACATATATATACACACACATATACACATATATACATACATATATATACATACACATACACACATACACATACATATACATACACACATACATACATACATGCATACATACACACATACATACACATATGTACATATATTGATAATTCATATAAATATGTTATATATATTTTGATAATTCAAATATGGAATATATGTATAAAATTTGTTTGAACGATATCTTTAATACTTTAGACGTATTTTTAGACTTCCTTTCATTTATTCCAAATTACATAAAATTGATAGAAATACGAAAGATGTTTTAAGAAAGTTATATATAAACATTAAAAACTAGTTTCAATGTTTATATATACCTTTTGTATTATATTCTGTAGCTGTAAATCAAAGAAAGTTAATTAATTCGAAGTTCTATTTTCATTAAATTTATTAAAACTAAATTAAATTAATGCCAAATCTCAGCTAATCTCATATATATATATGAAAATTCAATTATTTCGAATAGCGAACCTAAGATATCAAACCATCAGTTTTTTTTAAGAAACAAAAATGTTATCAATGTTTTTTAAGAATAATATTTCACACGCCATGACACCTTTTCAAGTTGACGAAATTTGTATCTTTATTTCTAATAAATCTGCATTTTCATTAATTATATTATGAAATTTAAACTAAAATACTCCATTTTATTTACATTCATTTATTCCTGGTAATGGCATTTTGATAAATTTTTTTATTTTCTCTAAATCAACAAACAAAATTTTTTTTTTTAATCAAAACAAGAAACACGAAATTCCAATTGGAGATGTTTATGTATATTCTCGAAATACTACAACAAAATTGACATTTGTTTTTTTTTTAATGTAAGAGTGTCCCTCTTACATAATTATACCCAACTATAGGTGCGTTCGATTTGACTGAGACAACCGAAAAAACAACAACAATTGCATTTAATTTTTCAGTTGCTTCAGTTGTTTCAGTCAAATCGTACACGTCTTATATACCACGACTTGTTGATTAGATCGTTTCTTAATTTAACACTACAAAAATCAGATAAATTCTATAACCTTTTTAAAAATGTTAATAATTTTCATCGACTAAAATCACTACGGTTTAATTTCATTTTAATTTTAAATGAAAAAAAGTAATAAAAATAAACAACGACACAACAATGTTGTATCGAATTGAAAACCATAAATTACGAGAATTTCAATTGAGAAAAAAATTATTTTCCTGATTTTTTCAATCTTTTAATTAGAAAAATTAAATTATTTTTAAAATACCACCATTATTACATATTATTATATATCATATATTATATATTATAGAAGCACTTGGTTTGAAACACATCTTAGATAACTTTTTGAGTAATAAGACACTTTAAATATGGTAAATTATTAAAGTAAAAAAAATATATATATTTATCACGACGGAGAGTTTTATCCACGTCCATCTTCTTTCGTTGCACATTTTACTCTCAAATGAACAATTAAATAAATATATATATAAATTTTACGCACTTATTACAAAAAATAGTGTGTATTACTAGTGCGAATGCGTTTTCCAAACGCGAGTTATTTGCCGCACTCCCTGCGGTCGTGCTGCAAACTAACTCTTGTTTGGAAAACGCGTTCGCACTAGTAATACAATCTGCTATTTCGTGTGCTTGAATTTTGAGCAGAAGATTTTTTTGAATAGTACTCTTAAGTGATTTAGTGTTTTTCTCCACTCTGTACATAAAAATTAGTGTTCCATTTATAAAAAAAACTTAATTTTTTTTGTGTTTTAATTTTTTATTCTTGTTTTCGAAAGTGAATGCCAATCGTTATAAATTGCTTCAACAACAAAGAATAACAAATATTTTAATTGGATTAGGGAATATGGAGTCGAAAGGTTGCTTTGATAAAAATTTCTATTTTTTATAGAATTTAAACAAATACAAATGTTTTTTACTTTTTTGGACGTAACTATGACAACAAAATATATCAAAGTGACACTTTAAGGCCGCAAATCACAGTAATAAAGGTACACTTTAATATGTAGGCAAAAACCTCCGCCCTACTGATTCACGCCATTTGCAATAAGCAATGAACATTGCCATATGCAAAAAATTGGATTAGTGTTTTTGATTAAATTTTTTTGAATTTTTTTTATATATATTTTTATTTTTCCCGATGGTGTTATGGGCTTTATGACAATTTTTTGAATTGTTTTTTTAATTTCGAAATGGCGCTACAAGTTCACGATTTTTTTTGTGGCACTAAAAATGAGTTAGGCTTCTATATCGGGGGTTTTGATGTAGGCGAATAAAAATGATTTTAATTTTATGTTTTCGTTTGGTTTTGCGATCAAACTATGAAATAATGCAAAATAGCCAAAATTGTATTAGAGTTGTCATATTACATAAAGTAAGGCCTACACTTCGGAATAATTTGGCGATCCATATTTTTTGATGAAACCTTTTGCATTTGCTTCTTTTATTGTAAAATTTTTCCGCCGATGCCAGTAACTCTTCGTTATTTTAATTTTTTTCAGCTTCTGAGGCATGTTGTAACAAAATGCAACTTTTTGAATTAAGATATGACTTCAACATATCTGTCGAAGAAAAATTAAGTCTTTCTACTTAGCCTCTCCATGGCTTTAAAAAAATACTTTTCTGTTATTAAGACACAAAGCAGCTAAAACAACAACCACATCAATATTTTTTGAGACAGTATAAGCTTTTGAGTCTGCTAAATTTAGTTCAGTCTGAACGATTAAAGTATATGCATTATCGTCTGCTTGAACGACCGAAAAATTATTATCTTTCAGTTTATCAATAATTTGATAAAAAACATTTTATTCTTCTCATTTGATAGAAACTTTTCTTGTGCAACCGTTAGTGGCATATTTTCAGTGAAATAAATATCAGAACATTTTTGCTTGCAACTTCTTTGAATTTTTTCAACTGATTTGATACTGTCTAAGCTGTTGCCATCAAAAACCACTGCCACATCACTATCATAATTCCGTGAATATAATGTATAACTGCGATTTTTGTATACATTCAGGGAATAATGATTTATTGGAACTTTTTCTTTTTTAATTATTATTTTGGAGTTAACTGATAATAAAGTAACACATTTTTCACTCCTTTTTAATTTAATATCTCACCATCTATTCCTTTCATAGCATTTAAACCAACTTCAAAAGCATCACACACAATTAACTGATTCGTCTCCGGAAACACCTGTAGCAATCAATATAAAAACATCTAAAGCAGTGGAAGTGTTGTGCGACTAAAGACAAACGTACTTTTTTGAGCTGAATCATAACGCTCTTCTAATATTCTACCGTGTAATGGGCAAGATATTATATGTCAGTTCTGCTTCCATTTTCCATCCTCCTTAGTAATATACTATAGAGATCTTCAACAAATGTTTCGACCCATTTGTGTTTATTTCTTAAATATGAAACTTCCGGAAGCCGTATTAAGTTCATTCTTATTTTTTTACTAATATTTTTTGCTTATGAACATAATTAAACGAATCGCTTATGAACATAATTAAATCACGAAATAAATAATTTTGTGCAAGAGAATTTATGCTGACCGAAAAATTTGCATTTTGGCTCGTGCCATTGAATGTCTGTTTTTTTTGTAGAATTTTTAGTTAGTTGGTTTTGAACTTTGGAATTGGCTAGTTGGCTTGTGGGATAGATAAGTGGATTAGAAGAAATGTGAAATGATGGATTTATTCATTAAATAAAATATCAAACTAGTATTATAGCCATTAATAAGAAAAATTTAAAAAAAACTGAGTAATAAGTAAGGAAAATATTATTAAACTAAAATATTAATCCACAGCAAATTAAGTGAAATTTTAAGAGTAATGGTAATGGTGTAGTTTAGTATAGACTATAGAGTAATGGTGTAGTTCTTTTTTATATTCATAAAATAATGGTTTAGAAATTAGTATAACCATATTAAAACTTAAGTAAAACTTTAAGAGTAATGGTAAATTGTGTAGTTTTAAAGACAAAAATTGCTTTCTATCTTCCTGTAATAATTAGTGAATAAGTGATTCAATTAAATGATGTAAAACTACCATATAGTTGTGTTTCTCTTCATTCTTTTTATTGTTGGAAGTGAAATCAGTGGTCATTGGGGAAAGAATGAAAAAGAGCTAACTGTTTTTTTATATCGGAAAATGCATCAGCATTATCAGCACAATTTATTGGCATGTTTATAGGATTGCAAATAACGGTAGCTGGTAGTGACGTAAAAAGAGAAGATCCGGGAAAACTTTGAAGGGTGAGAGTTTTTTTTTTACTACAAACAAAGGGCGAGGACGCATTGTTAACGTAATTAAAGTTTAGGGGGAGTTGTGGCAAGGTAGCTGGCCTCCACTGAACCTGGGTGAATTTAGCGACACTAACATTTTGATATATTTGATATGTCCATTTTGATATGTTGTTCTTTACACTTTTGTGAACACGTTCCATCAGGAAGCATTGATCAAAAAATATTTTAGTTCCTTTTTTAATAAATTCCATTACCAAATTGTTCTTATATTTTTTAGTCTTAGAATAGCTCAGATTCAATTTATTATTCTATGTTCATCAAAATATTTAATTTTATTTTTATTAATCATTGAGCTACAATTCTGCAATATGCTGATTTTAATTGGTTTTAGACTTTTAATGTAAGTTATTTTATTCGTTAATAGATAGCGCGACAAAATTCTTTAGTATAATTTTTTATCTAGTCCAGGAAAATTAGTCAAATAAAGGCAAGAAACTCGGAATGAGAGATAGTCGGCTGTAAACTTGTATAAACCTTTATTTTGGCACCCTAAATCTTGTCTCAAAACCTACTTATCGTAGGGTGTCCGCGTCTACAGATATTCCAAGGTCAAAGATAAAAAAATCAATTTTATACACATTTATTGCAAATATCTTGTTTCCTATGGGCTTTATGCTATTTGTATATGTAATAAATATTGTAGAGGATTAAATTCTCTACAACTTTTGTTTAAACATTTTTTTATATATTGAACCATTTTTGAGATAGAGAGCAGAGCGCGCGCAGTGTTTAACTATTTAGAGTATCATTCGAGGTCAACCTGTAGTCTCGATTTAAAACATGCTGTATAAAGTTTATAAACTATTGATAAATATATGATTCTAAATAATTTGCATTTTTTATTAACTATTACGTTATAGTTAATATTTTTTTCCATAATTCAGTATCTATTCATTTAATAACACTTACCTACTCGTGTAATTATAAAGTTATTAAGGGAAATACTTTAATTATTTTTTAATTCTAATATAATTTATACTATTTACTTCCTAACTAAATAAAAAGAAAAGAATTAAATTTTTAAGTAATGTTTTTATTGAAAAATACCGTTCCATACATATATGAACGTTGAAATTTAAAAATTGAATAATAATAATAAAAAAAACTACAAGTTCTAATTTCAATTTTCTTCTTCTTCTTCATCATTGTCTTCCAGTCGCTGTAAAATTTCAAATTCCTCGGTGTTCTCGTCTTCAACGTCATTTGTCTGTTCTTCCAGGATTTCGTGATCAAAAGTACCGTCTTCATTGATATCACTCTGATATGGTGAAGCATTAAGACAAGCTTGCCCATTACACTGCCCGCAAGCTAAAGAGCACTGCAACCCTGCTTTCCTGCATCCACATCGCGAACCACAACCATTCTTGCAGTTGCAGAATATTGTGTTAATCAATTCCTCCGGAGCTGGTGGATTCATTGTCATAACAGGTTCCACGACTTCATCACGCATTATCCAACCCCAATTCTGGGGTTCTAAGTCATACCCTAACCAAGTCTGAACTTGATAATAAACACGCTTGAAATGTTGGTGAGCTGCTGCACTCGTTGGTGGAAGATTTGATAACTGCACAGGTTTATGCAGTTTTGTTAATTTGAAGAACTGTGCATAGCGAAGACGATTGATACAGTCCTCAGATTTTGGAGCATTATAGATCGCCAACAAGGCTCGCACTCCATTCTTAAATAATGATTGAACTGGGCAATTTCCTTCTTCAAATGCTGCAGCAATTTAATCCAAATTCGGAAGTCTCTCTAGTGTTTTTACAAAAGTTTTTTTTCCTTTTCTAAAGAGCATGTAAACAGTTCGGCACTTTTCATGCACTTGTACAGAGGTTACGGTTTTTAAATAATTAATAAGACCGTCGTTTCTTTCGATACTTGCAGTTCTCAGATTTTTTATACCACGCACTACATTTACTAATGATTCACCTTCCGAATCTGGCTTTTTACATATATAACCTTCACTCGAATGATTCCCTCCACTCGCTTCGCTCGTTACGGTAAATTTCATCCTCGTGAAGAATTGCCATCATTTAAGCTCATACAAGAATTTATTATTTCCTTAATAACTTTATAATTACACGAGTAGGTAAGTGTTAATTAATGAATAGATACTGAATTATGGAAAAAAATATTAACTATAACGTAATAGTTAATAAAAAATGCAAATTATTTAGAATCATATATTTATCAATAGTTTATAAACTTTATACAGCATGTTTTAAATCGAGACTACAGGTTGACCTCGAATGATACTCTAAATAGTTAAACACTGCGCGCGCTCTGCTCTCTATCTCAAAAATGGTTCAATATATAAAAAAATGTTTAAACAAAAGTTGTAGAGAATTTAATCCTCTACAATATTTATTACATATACAAATAGCATAAAGCCCATAGGAAACGAGATATTTGCAATAAATGTGTATAAAATCGATTTTTTTACCTTTGACCTTGGAATATCTGTAGACGCGGACACCCTACGATAAGTAGGTTTTGAGACAAGATTTAGGGTGCCAAAATAAAGGTTTATACAAGTTTACAGCCGACTATCTCTCATTCCGAGGTGAAACCCCTAATATTCCTGGACTAATCAGTTATTTATAAATAATCCTTATTATCTTATATCTTATATATATAAAAATCACGTGTCACGATGTTTGTCCGCGATAAACTCCGCAACAACCTAACCAATCTTAATAAAATTGTGTTCAGTGTGTGTATAATGGTCCAACTTGAGAGATAGGATAGTTTTTATTTTGATTAAACGCCTAAATATTTTTTAATTACGAATTAAATGTTAAATATGGATAGTTCATAAGCAAACTTTCAGATGGCGGCGTAAATTAATTAATTTACTGTCAAACCTGCTTTATCGAATTTTCAATCATCCATGTAGGGCCCATATAGACTATCATATGTTATTGAGCGATTATTTTGTTCCGGTATTTGCTTCAATGGCACTGCAAAAGGGGAAAAGAAACGAAATTCAATAAAATTTATATGGGATTTCATACAAAACACAACTTGAATAATTTTAAAAATTATCTATGAAATTTCTCATGTTACTACAATTAAATAATTTAAATTTCTTTTGGCGCTGCAAAAGGGGGAAAAGGGAATAAATTCAATAAAATTTATATGGGATTTCATTCAAAACACAACTTGAATAATTTTAAAAATTATCTATGAAAGTTCTCATTTTACTACAATTAAATAATTTAAGTTTCTTTATGTACTATTACTGACAATTACTGACAATATTGAGCATCTTATATATATATAAAAATCACGTGTCACGATGTTTATCCACGATAAACTCGGCAACAATGTAACCAATCTTAATAAAATTGTGTTCAGTGTGTGTATAATGGTCCAACTTGAGAGATAGGATAGTTTTTATTTTGATTAAATTCCTAAATATTTTTTAATTGCGAATTAAATGTTCAATACGGATGGTTCATAAGTCTACTTTCAGATGGCAGCGTAAATCAATTTATTCAATTCATAGTAAACTTCAATATCTGTATAAAGCCGTGCATTCACATACAACAGAAACAGAAACCGAAACTGAAACTGAAAATTTTCAGTTTCCGTTTCTGTTTCTAATTTGGTTGACGGTGGTGAATAATATCAGAAACAGAAACCGAATTTTGTTTGAGTTTGTGAATTTGTTATCCATTATGAATAATAAAATTGAAGAATAACAAAAACAAATAATTTGTATTTATTAAACCTATTTATTAAATTCAAAATTCAAAGCTTTTGTTATCACAATTCAACATAATAATTAATTAATAATTAATAATTAATCTAAATTCGGTTTCTGTTTCAGTTGCTGTCAAATTTGTATGAAATTCGGTTTCTGTTTCTGTTTCCGTTGTATGTGAATGCCCGGTTTAGGGCCATTATTAGACTATCAAATATGTTTTAGTAAAGAAAGTTTTGTTTTATTTGATAATAAACGAAAAGCGTATTATGCTAAGTCAAAACCTTTCTTTATTAATCATAGAAGTGTTAGAATGTATCGAAACCTGTAAAAAAAATTAATGTATTGGTTCTTATAAAGTTTGAATAAAAATAATGTGGTTTTCTTTCTTTTCACTTTTCTAAATCAATTTATAAATTAGGATCTGAAAAGAACAAAAAACAAAAATTGATGTGAAATATGGTTTTATTAGTGATATTAAATGGCGGTTGTCTACCTATAAATTTGAAAAATTTCTGCAATATTCTGCAATTGCGTATTGAAATATTTATAAAAGATTCAATTAATTTGTAAATAAAATAATTTTGTTTTATTCATTCATATTTGTTTTCAATTTAAATTACTTCATTTTAGAGAAAAGCGTCTTCGTTTTTTTCTATGATGCATCTTTTTTCATCCGCCCAATGAAATATAGTATTTTACTTTTAATAAATCCATTTTGGAGTTTTTAGGGTTCCGTACTTTAAAAAAGTAAAAACGGTACCCTATTGGTGAGACTTCGGTGTCCGTCCGAATTTCTACATAATCAATTTACTCACAAACTATAAGTGCTATCAACTTGAAATTTTCTACAGTTTTTAAACGTGTTTTTCCACGCCTACTGATAACAAAAAAAATTCAAATATTTGTTTTAATCTTTATTTTATGAACATAGATAAGGAGATAGTAAAACAAAAGTTTTTTGTAAGGAATCGAGTTTGGTCTAGAAAAATCGAGAAAGTTCAAAATATTTCAAAAAAAAATTTCAATGATTTTTCGACTGCTTAGTTTTTTTTATATTGCCATAAACGGGTATTGTCTTTCCTGTCCCCCCCCTTTAACTTCGAACATTAGAAAAGAAAAAATTTGAAAAAATTCATGGTTATGGTCAATGTTGTAAAGATTGAATCAAAGCAATAGCGGTCGGGTCATCATTTCAAATGTGATTCTGAGGGGGTTGAGAGTGGAAATTTTGAAAAAAAATTATTTTTGACCTCAGTGAGTGGGGTGTCATATGAAAGGTGATTTTTTTTCTAGTCCAAGCCAATTTTTTTTGCAATTTTCAAAAGCGCAGTTTTTGAGTTATGTTAAAAAATGTGGCAAAAATTTCCTGTCCCCCCCTCTTAACTTCGAACATTACAAAAGAAAAAATTTGAAAAAATTCATAATTATGGTCAATGTTGTAAAGATTGAATCAAAACTATAGCAGTCGGCTCATCATTTCAAATGTGATTCTGAGGGGGTTGAGAGTGGAAATATTGAAGAAAAATTATTTATGACCTTGTTGAGTGGGGTGTCATATGAAAGGTGATTTTTTTTCAAGTATAAATCAATTTTTTTAGCAATTTTCAAAAGCGAAGTTTTTGAGTTATGTTAAAAAATGTGACAAAAATTTCCTGTCCCCCCCTCTTAACTTCGAACTTTACAAAAGAAAAAATTTGAAAAAATTCATGGTTATGGAAAATGTTGTAAAGATTGAATGAAAACTATAGCGGTCAGCTCATCATTTCAAATGTTATCTTGAGGGGGTTGAGGGTGGAAATTTTGAAAAAAAAATATTTTTGACCAAGTCGATTGGGGTGTCATATGAAAGATTGATTTTTTTCTAGTCCAAAACAATTTTTTATGTAATTTTAAAAAGCGCAGTTTTTGAGTTATGTAAAAAAATGTGAAAAAAATTTCCTGTCCCTCCCCCTTAACTTCGAACATTACAAAAGAAAAAATTTGGAAAAATTCATGGTTATGGGAAATGTTGTAAAGATTGAATGAAAACTATAGCGGTTGGCTCATCATTTCTAATGTTATTTTGATGGGGTTGAGGGTGGAAATTTTGAAAAAAAATTATTTTTGACCTTGTTGAGTGGGGTATCATATGAAAGGTTGATTTTGTTCTAGTCCAAAACAATTTTTTATGTAATTTTCAAAAGCGCAGTTTTTGAGTTATATTAAAAAATGTGAAAAAAAATTCCTGTCCTCCCCCTTAACTTCGAACATTACAAAAGAAAAATATTTGAAAATATTCATGGTTATGGGCAATGTTGTAAAGATTGAATGAAAACTATAGCGGTCGGATCATCATTTCAAATGTTATTTTGAGGGGGTTGAGAGTGGAAATTTTGACAAAAAATAATTTTTGACCCCCACTCGGCATATGAAAGGTGAATTTTTTTCTAGTCCAAAACAATTTTTTTGTAGTTTTCGTTTTTTTCGGTTTTGATTCATTTGATTAAAATTCTAAAATTGTGTTTTTGAAGGACTATTCACGTAAAATAATCGTAGAAGAGGATAAATTTTACTACGTTGTAGGAAATGTATATTATAGTAAATATTGAGTGAAACGAAGTAAAGAAATGAACAAACAAGATCAGATTAGATCAACACAGTTTAACAAGTCAGATGAACTAAACTTCAGGCGAAAGGCGTTAGGTTGAAAAATTAAGCAATAACATACCAGATACCTGTTTGCTATTCGATAGATTATCATTTAATATGGTTGCATTGCAAATGTTCTCTGTGAAGTTGATCACTAATTACAAACATTTTTGAAATTTTTGAGCTATTGAACTACTGTTGAACTAGAAAATTGTTACAGTCAAGTTAATCGAGGTTGGGGATCTGTTCTTTTCGTTAAGTCTGATACAGTACCACCAGTACAGAAAAATAGTAGCCACCATCACTTTGAGTTTAGCTCTGCTGGCAGTCATTGTGAATGTTCAACTAGCTGAAGTACAAATCCTGTTGGTATACTTTACCGATCTCCCCAATGTTCAGTAGACAAATCACTCGACTGTGTTAACAATGCACTCGTTGGAAATAATTTGACGACACTTTTTCTCCGTTTTTTCCGTTGGTTTCAATAAAAATCCTCAAACTATTTTCTACAAAAAAATTTACAAAGAAAAATTCATGAACCAACAACAGTTGAGGCTACCACAATTGATAATGTATTTTCCAATATAAATAATTCAGAAGCTGGCGTTATTGAAGCTTTCTTTAGCCACCATAAACAGCTTTGGGTAAGATTCAACCCAACTTGAAACTATACTTACAAAAACTGTTTTTTTCTCATATTATATACACGGAACCCTCAGCGAGCGAATTATATTCGCACTTGCCTGACTTTTTTTATTTATTAGGAGTTCTTTTATTAAATGTTAGTTACATTATTGTGTATATATATATATTATATATATTATATATATTATAAAACACAATAATTAATTCTTCAAAATTAAACAATTCAAAGTTATATAAAAATTTGTCGTTAACAAAACGATTATTTTTTAAATTTTCTTTGTTACTTTAATGTCAAAAAAATTTACGAAAAAATGCACATTTTTTTTTTTGATGTAGATCGAAAAAAAAATTGATTTTTTTGCATCAATAGAACAAAATTTTTGATTTATATCAATTTTTTTTTATGGATTTGGGTGAAAAGAATTCGACATAAGAGTGAAAATTAAAGAAAACAATAATTTAAATTTATTTATTTTTTTAAATTTATCATTGATCTTCAATGTTAATTTACAAAAATCAATATCAAATTGAAAAATACTCTTATTTGTATTGCTAATTAAAATAGAACGATTCCCGCTAGAAGTAAAAAAAATTGTCATCAAACCGGATGAAAAACTTTCAAAGTTTATTTTACAACTCTCCAATTTCATATCAAATTTTTTTTATTGACCAATATATTTGATAGTGTGATATACGCCTTATTAATTTGAGTTAGCCAATAGATGGAGCCGTATTTGTATTTAAAACGTTTTTAATGTCAAAATTTTGAAAATCCACAACGATTTGCTTTTTCCAATTGTCGTGTATTGTATGAAAAAATTTCATTTTATCCAAATTATGCTGTATATAGTTTTGTATTTTATTATTATTAACTACAAAATAATAATTTTTTAAAATATGTAGTAGTTACCATGAAGTTATATTAAATTATTTTTCTGTCCTTCTTTCACTAATCCTCTATCTACAATAATATTATGATATGGGACACGTTCCGAAACTTTACTATAGCTAAATATTTAATGCACCAATCAAATCACCGCATTAAAATATTTAAAAACTTTAGTTAAATAATTTCTGAACGACGATCATTAAGTAAAATATTAAATACACAAATACTAATACAATCGGTTAAAATCGTATGTCAGAATAATTCTATCATAACATGTTTCAATTGAATAAAATTAAAACCGAAAAAATTAAAAACTAAGATAGAAATTACTAACCATATTGTTATAGAAAACTTGCATTTCATTCAGAATTTGAAAAATATATATGCTGCAATTTCAAAATAAATTGAACTGTCAATTTGAAATCGTTAAATTTTAAATAATGCTTATGTATATGTGTATTTAATTTTTAACTCTACTCGAGAGCACATTTAATTTTTAAATAAATGTGGGCGGGGCGTAGTATGTTTCTGAACGCAAACAGCTGTCAAATAGTTAAATATTAACTTTACTATTTTGTTTCTGAACGACCGGGGATACGTTCCGAAACTTTACTATAGCTAAATATTTAATGCACCAATCAAATCACCGCATTAAAATATTTAATAACTTTAGTTAAATAATTTCTGAACGACGATCATTAAGTAAAATATTAAATACACAAATACTAATACAATCGGTTAAAATCGTATGTCAGAATAATTCTTTCATAAAATGTTTCAATTGAATAAAATTAAAACCGAAAAAATTAAAAACTAAGATAGAAATTACTAACCATATTGTTATAGAAAACTTGCATTTCATTCAGAATTTTAAAAATATATATGCTGCAATTTCAAAATAAATTGAACTGTCAATTTGAAATCGTTAAATTTTAAATAATGCTTATGTATATGTGTATTTAATTTTTAACTCTACTCGAGAGCACATTTAATTTTTTAATAAATGTGGGCGGGGCGTAGTATGTTTCTGAACGCAAACAGCTGTCAAATAGTTAAATATTAACTTTACTATTTTGTTTCTGAACGACCGGATTTAAATGATATTTAAATATAGTTAACTATAGTAAAGTTTCGGAACGTATCCCTTATATATTTATACATTTCAAAATTTCAAATGATCGTTTTTCGTTTAGACAGCATAAGACTACTCCAAATAATAAATTAAAAATGAGTAAGTATTACTTAATTTGTTTTAAGATAGTAATTTTTATTTAAAATAATAATAATACGGCACAGATCTACTTTATCAGACGCCCTTTTTCGATTTTTTTTAAACCTGGGTATTTCAATGATATAAAACCTTAGATTATGAAAAAACAGGATAAGTAATATTTTCTAAGTTGAAGTTTCTTTTATTAACATAAAGTAGTGTGCGAATTTAACGTGATAGTATTTGCATTGGAAAAACACAGTAGCCTAGAAATTTAAATATCATCGAGATTTTTTATTGCTTGACCAAATATGCTTACAAAATAACAGACTTATGTAGATATTTTGTATTTAGCATTTTTATCGATCGGAAAATGACCAACCTTATTCAATTTTATCTTATTTTTGTCAAAAGTATTTCGATTAAAATAAAACTGATAATATTAAAACTGAAAATTTGATCCTCACTAAAACTGTATCATGTACGCCTTGGTTTTGTTTTCTTTTAGAATAACTTTAGAGTGAAATGGATATTATTTGATTGAATGTTTTTGGTTTTGTTTTTATTTAGAATGAAATTAAAATAAAATATATATTGTTTGGCAGTTATTTCTATCTGGCAATAAAAGAATAAAATTATATTTTTTTCTCTAAATGGAAAGAGATAACAATGCTGCATGGGACCCTGTATTTTTGTGTTTATTTTGACAGGAGCCTTTTCTTTTGTGGAAATTTTTTTCAATACGACATTTGAATTCAAAAAACAGCTTCAATTTTTTTATAGTTTTACTAGCGGGACCCGGCGTGCTTTGCTACGCCTATAAATAAAGTTTGTGCGTATACATTTTGTTGACGTAGTAGCAATAATTTCAAAGAGTAGTAATGAGAAATGATTTTAAATGTGTGTATGCTTAAAATTTGTAAATGTGTTTGTATGCACCTTCATCGACTGAATTGTCGCGATTCTTACTGCCCTTGCTGATAATAAGATGACATCACGATCACAGCTGTTTGCAACTTTTTTAGTAACCTACCGGTAAAGAAAGCGTATATTAAACCGCATGAGCACTGTGAAAATTTGTGAATCGATTTTTGTTCCGTATAATGTTCTATATAGAGACACACATGAAACCTTACACACCTGAAGATTAATTTGATCGGGTATTTTTTATATATCCTTTATTTTACATACAATACTAATTTTTTATATTTTACTGATCAACTAGACTGATCCTTTTACATTCATATTTAAAAAAAAAAAGAAAATCATTTCTCATTACTACTCTTTGAAATTATTGCTACTACGTCAACAAAATGAATACGCACAAACTTTATTTATAGGCGTAGCAAAGCACGCCGGGTCCTGCTAGTAGGATTATAAATTAGATTAAAAAATTTTTGATAGAAAATATCATATGTTTATTTTGAATTTTGACCTGGAAAAAGCTTACCGATCAAGTTTAAGTCAGTTTGCTTTGTGGAAAGTATAAAAATGCACTTAAAACTATAATGGTTTTGGACTTTTAACACGAATAATAATATTATATTGCACCGGAAAACTATGTCAAAACTGAGTCTACGACAAACAAATCTACACTTGCAAATCACTTATCACAATTAAATGTAATAAAACCATTAATTAGCTAACAGAAAAAATAATTTAATTCTACAAAAAAAAATCAATAAAAGTTATATACATCAAAATACAAAAAGGCTTACATTAATTTATTTCTTGAATGTTGTTGATCCGCTGTACATTGATAGCGTCTTCATTACTAGGTTTTTTCCTCGTATTTACGTCAGGTGTTAATTCTTCCTTGAAATATCATAACTCATATCCACCTTTGGCATTGACTGTAATAACTTTCTCATATTTTCTTGTTCCCGTTTTTTTTTATTTTCCAACATAGGCAAATTTTTCATTTATCACAAATATCACATGAAATCTTTAATTAATCTCAATTTGTTGTGTGATTTTTTGACTTTATGGGATTGACAATAACTTGAGCAACGAAATAATTTAAAAATTATACAACGAACATCTTTTTCAAAAAAATCTTTCATGTTTTATTAAATCATATTTTTCTTTGCATTTTTTTTTTATTTTTATAACACTTAAACTACAACACTGTGATTGCATCTTTTTAAATGAATATTACAATAGATCAATTACAAAAACATCACAATAGATAAACATTACAAATATTCCAAATCTCAACTATACAATTTATTTGATTTTAAATTAAATAACAATTTTTTTTCTTTTAACTTAAGTTTACATACTCATAATTCGCTTTAAATTTATGTACTAATCTTCGATCAAAATAATTTGATCTCTTATATACACATATTATTAGATTTCCTGTTTCCCTTTCCAAGCAATTTTCACTAATACAAACAACCATATATGCAAAACATGTATTATTAATACGAGTGACGTAACTAAACTGTCACCAAAAAAATGTTTAATTGCACAACAGTAGTACAAACAAATATCCCTACGCTTATTACAATTGAAGAGAAATAAATCAATAAATTATTAGCGAATTCCTTTGAATATTATTTTAGAGTAATTATTGAAAATAGTCCGTCGTTACAAAACTTTTCATGTATTTGGTTGTATGCTTCGAAATCCCGTCAATAATTTCATCTTTATTAAAAAAATTAAATTGTTTTTCGGAAATATACGGTTGATATCAAATAACAACAAACACAAATTTATTTTTTATTTATTTATTTATTGAAAAGATGATGGCAAACAGGCTGAGGCCCAATTCTATCTCAGTTACATACAAGATTTACAGATCTATATATTATAGATTAAAGGATTCAGCACATGCAGGAAGCGAGCAGGAAGTGTATTGAAGAGTTTTGAAGCTCGAATGTTGTATGAAAGAGCCTAAGAGCTGTAGAAAACAGAGGGGAGGATAACTTTATGAACTCTACGAGAAGGACTAAAGGTGAACCACGGCTGAATTTACGATAATCAAAATTAAAGTAATGATTTTATCCTAAATTAATTGCAAAATGAATGAAAGATCAAATGGAATAGATGTCACCAACACTTTTGAAAAACTATGCTTCCTACATCTCATTAGACACAGTACACATCATTTACAATGAAATTCAATATAAACGAATCTAACAAAAATAAAATTTTTTCCGGTTTTTTTAGTTGTGCACTCGTACATATATGTATGTAATATGTTATTATATTTTTAATTCAATAAAAGTAAAAGTTTACGAAAATGAAAATACATAAAAACTTTTCAATAAAAGGAATCAACAACAGCAGTGGCACGGAATGTTAATTTTTTGCGCAGAGAAGATGTCTACGAGACATTTTGAGATAAAACCGTCTACGGGTAAAAAGTAAAAACCAAATTTGTTTTGGGGAAAAAATTAAAAAAATGAGGAAATTTTAGTTTTGAATTAAACATAAAATATAAAAATTTTTTTTTAAAGTTTTTATTATGGACGTTGGATTTCTAGTATTTTGGCATGCCAGACCTCAAAAGTTGCTGAGGTATTGTTTCATTTATAATATGTTTTTATATTGATATAAAAGTTTTTTTTTGAGTTTTGTGAGGTAAATAAATAGAAATAAAAGTTGCAAAAAACTATTCTGACTAAAAACTTTATCATTTTAATTAGCAATATAGGATTTGAAAGTGTACTTTATTATAAATGTAATTAACATAATTATATTAGTTTGTCCATTAGCATATTTGAGTTGCAGTTAGCATATTTAAATTACCGTGAAGTATTGTAAGACTCTTTTAAACTAAAAAATTTGAATTTAGAGTTTGTTGTACCTGCATTATAAACCAAATCATATAATTATAAAGGATTTTTTCTTTGTTTAACAAAAAACTGCAAAATTTGCCTTGAAACCATTAATTTTTGTTTTTAATTTTTAAACTCAACCAAAACGTAACCAAAGTTTCCTAGTTTTAGATAGAAAGAAAAAAAACGAAAATTAAAATTGAAAACAACATTTGACTTTATTTTCAGTTATTGTTTCTAATTTTTTGTTTTTTATGGTTAAGACCAACAAAATAAAAGTTTGAATTCGGGAAAAAAGTGAAAAAATGAACTTTTAAAATAGATTTGAGAAGATTTTGTACAATTAGTTGTTCATTGTTTTAAAGACAAGATAAAGGAAAGTTGTTAAGAGATGCTCACAATAAACAGAACAATAAAATGATTTTATGTTTATTAGTTTTGTGACAAAAATAATAGTTAAGATTGGGTTAAATACCTATGAAAAACAGGTAAAATAAACAATAGCGGAATGATCAATAATTTAAAGCAATTGTTAGAAATTTTAAAGGTTTACATTGAAAACAGGTGATGCCTAATACATAAGGTGTAAACAACAGTTTATGCCAATTGAAAAGAATACAGCATAATCACAGAAATGTTATTTATCTACTTGGGTAATAAAAAATGTCGGTCAAGTCCAAGTACAACTCGCTTCTCCAGGTTAGAGTTCATCTGACTTATTCCTTTTTATATTTTTGTTTTTGTGGCGTTTGTGCACCATGTAGGAGCGTTGCCAAGCTAATAAGCTGCCAGTATTCATCTTATTCGTCTTATTCCGAATACAGTCATAATTTAGATTGTTTGTAGTAAGAATGTTTTTTAATCTTACTTTCAATAACAACGGCGACTGTCAAGTCCATTTTCGAAAATATGTAAATCAAAAACTGAGAACCTCAGTGAATTTGATACCAAATTATGATATATCTCAAAATGATTTATTATATTATCATCATAGCTCGTGAACTCGGGTCAACAAATGATTTTCCTTCTAGTTTCTTAAGGCCAGAAATTGTGAAGATCAGGCTTACTAAATCTTTTAGATAATAAATTTTAATTTGTTAAATTTTTTTTAAATGTTCTATCGTGTTATATGCAAGGTTTTGTCATTCATTGTGCTCGATATATTCAAATAAGGTTAACCCTAAAAGGATATTCTAATTCAGGCCCAGAACAGGCTCACATCAGATTGCTCTAATAGGGCTACCCCGTTCCGGCCCTGACTGCGTTCAGGCTTTCCTTAACTAATTTCTGCTCAGGTTTCTTAACTCGCATGTTTGCTACTTGCCATTTTCATTAAATTATAAAAGGGCTATTTTCGAAGATGAGAGACGCAAAAACAGTTAATTTCACATACACTTTTCAACTCCTTTAAAGAGAAAAATAAATTTTTGATTTTCTTAAACGCTATAACCAACCAAGCTTCTTTATTGCTCGATCCAATATTTGAGGTTGATAGTAATTAAAGATATCGATAGAATATAGTCCTTCAATTTATCATCTAAAAGTACGAAAGTATTGTCCTGAAAATATGTTCGTTTTTGATTATATTTGTATGAATCAGCACGCATCAAAATCATTACGTTCATATTCTTATTGAATCGCAGTTAAAGTAAGGTCAAACATAAGTTGAACTTTATTTAGATAATCTAAAAATAGATATTTTACCAGCGATTTATATTATTTTGAAGATCACCATTGTAAATGACCACAAAATATTCAACCAATAAAATCGAATATTTTGTGGTTTCTTTTACGACTCTTCAACAAACCACAACAAATTTAATTTACTTAAAACTTTTCAAAGATAACAAAAAAAAAGGAAACATAAACTTTATACCATACATGATTCAACTCACCCAAATCAAATTCATGTTATCATTTAACACACTTTAATTTCCTTCTTTTATCTGTCATTTAAACCTACCATAAGACATTTTCCTCTTGATTTTTTTCTTTTTTTGTACGCGTACGATTATGTTTAGCTATACTTGAGAAAAAAGAAAAGAAAAACTCAATCCACTTCAGGCTGTAGTTCCTGTTTCTATTGAAGAAAATTTTAAAATAAAAAATGAACAATTGAAATGGAACCATTTTACTCACCAGACAGGAAGGAACAAATGGTCGTCAGATAGTGCAAGATCCGGCCTATATGGTGTATAAAAACGTTCCAACCACGTTCGGTAATATTTGGCGGGTTATCAAAGGTGTGTGAAGTCTGGCATTGTCATGATGGAAAACAAACTTTACCCACAGCATCACCATATTAGACGTCAATCCAGGCTTTCGATTCGTTTGTATTTCGTCACCGGCCTTTGACACTGATCGTTTGCGTTTAATATTATCGTTTTTATCACATTTTTCATCATCAGTGATGATTCGCTTCAGAGAATGCCAATTTGCTCAATCCTGACAACTTGCATGCCGATCTAGCTCGATCCGTTGCTAAATTTTATTGCCTTTTTTAGTGACTGCAATAGTCAGCCAGAGCATCTTTTACAAACAAATTTCTAGAATGAAACCATACAAACAACTCACGGGTTCGGCGTTCATTTACAGCATCCTCACCGTAAATTTCACAAATTTGTGCAGCGTATTTTATAGTGAAAAGGCATCACATATCTATCGTATTTCCTCAGAATTTTTTTAGAACAGTTGACACCATAAACATATTATAAAGGTTACAGTTTGGTTAAAACGTACTTTTTCTAATTTTTTGTGCATGTGTTATAATAGTTATTTATGTATTAAGGGTGTGAAGTTTGTGTCTTTTGTTTGAGAGTGAAAACACTTGAAAGCAAAAAAGATACTTTATGCCCGAATTACATACAAGATTTTTTGTACGAGTAAGATTCTGTATTATTTGCATAAATTAAAATACATACTTATATTTACACAAAATAGATTGCTTAATCCAAGTAGTTTTGCTTTTGATATTTATTTTCCTAAATTTTCATAGCAACCAATTTTCTTAAAATTTCTAAATTAATTTGCTTAACAATTAATTCAGTAAATTATTTGTGATATAACATCACCCCGATGGAAAATCTCCCATCAAGAATAATATAAGAACTGAATCTAAAAAATTATGGTGCAAATTATGAAACATTTTGCAATCCATACAATTTTAGAGCGATCTAGTTTCGAACCAATGAGAGAATTTTAAACTTTAAAAAAGTCTATCATTCTCATCAGGGCTAGCCGACTAGATAAACTCTACCAAAAAATGTCAACGCTAATGTATATAACCAAAAATTAGGTTACAACACTAGCGAAGTGTAAAAACAAAAAATTTACATAAACATACATTTAATAAATTCAGGTTTAGTCAATTAATTTCTCTGGTGATCACTGTTTTGTCATACTCTAGACGTTCTAGTATTGAATAACAAACTTGTATCTGTGAGAAGAAGATGACTAGTCTTCACCTGTGTCTATTGACACATGATCAACAATTAATTCAGTAAATTATTTGTGATATAACATCACCCCGATGGAAAATCTCCCATCAAGAATAATATAAGAACTGAATCTAAAAAATTATGGTGCAAATTATGAAACATTTTGCAATCCATACAATTTTAGAGCGATCTAGTTTCGAACCAATGAGAAAATTTTAAACTTTAAAAAAGTCTATCATTCTCATCAGGGCTAGCCGACTAGATAAACTCTACCAAAAAATGTCAACGCTAATGTATATAACCAAAAATTAGGTTACAACACTAGCGAAGAAACCTGAAACCTGAATTTATTAAATGTATGTTTATGTAAATTTTTTGTTTTTACACTTCGCTAGTGTTGTAACCTAATTTTTGGTTATATACATTAGCGTTGACATTTTTTGGTAGAGTTTATCTAGTCGGCTAGCCCTGATGAGAATGATAGACTTTTTTAAAGTTTAAAATTTTCTCATTGGTTCGAAACTAGATCGCTCTAAAATTGTATGGATTGCAAAATGTTTCATAATTTGCACCATAATTTTTTAGATTCAGTTCTTATATTATTCTTGATGGGAGATTTTCCATCGGGGTGATGTTATATCACAAATAATTTACTGAATTAATTGTTGATCATGTGTCAATAGACACAGGTGAAGACTAGTCATCTTCTTCTCACAGATACAAGTTTGTTATTCAATACTAGAATGTCTAGAGTATGACAAAACAGTGATCACCAGAGAAATTAATTGACTAAACCTGAATTTATTAAATGTATGTTTATGTAAATTTTTTGTTTTTACACTTCGCTAGTGTTGTAACCTAATTTTTGGTTATATACATTAGCGTTGACATTTTTTGGTAGAGTTTATCTAGTCGGCTAGCCCTGATGAGAATGATAGACTTTTTTAAAGTTTAAAATTTTCTCATTGGTTCGAAACTAGATCGCTCTAAAATTGTATGGATTGCAAAATGTTTCATAATTTGCACCATAATTTTTTAGATTCAGTTCTTATATTATTCTTGATGGGAGATTTTCCATCGGGGTGATGTTATATCACAAATAATTTACTGAATTAATTGTTGATCATGTGTCAATAGACACAGGTGAAGACTAGTCATCTTCTTCTCACAGATACAAGTTTGTTATTCAATACTAGAATGTCTAGAGTATGACAAAACAGTGATCACCAGAGAAATTAATTGACTAAACCTGAATTTATTAAATGTATGTTTATGTAAATTTTTTGTTTTTACACTTCGCTAGTGTTGTAACCTAATTTTTGGTTATATACATTAGCGTTGACATTTTTTGGTAGAGTTTATCTAGTCGGCTAGCCCTGATGAGAATGATAGACTTTTTTAAAGTTTAAAATTTTCTCATTGGTTCGAAACTAGATCGCTCTAAAATTGTATGGATTGCAAAATGTTTCATAATTTGCACCATAATTTTTTAGATTCAGTTCTTATATAATTTGCTTAAGCATTTTATTTATCTATCGTATTGCTATCATTTCATCATTCGGAGTCAGACGAGTCGACGTCTCCTAAATTTTAAAATAAAAAGAACAAAAAACATAATAATCGAAAATAGATAAATAATAGTGTTATAAGTGTTAATAAGTGTTAGTAAGTGTAGTAGCTAATAAGTAAATAAGTGTTATAGTGTTTGTGTTAATGTTTATGAAAAATAAAAGTGTTGAAGAACGGACGCGTACAATTATATAATTGGTGAGATTGTTCTTTATTAAAAAATTATTTGGTATTTTGTGTTCACTATTACCAAGAGGTAGGCAGGTAAAATTTTACCTTTTATTGCTTTGATGTAATAAACTTATTTATTATTTTAAAGCATTTGTCTTGGTAATAGAAACCCAAAAATCTTGTTTTAGTTGTTATTGATTTTTTTGGATTGCCTGGGTTTTTTTTTTATTTGAAGTTTTGTGACATGATCTAGCTCCTCCCACCTCGGACTTATTTTGGGAGTTGGAAAGTGTCAGTTGGTTGATTGTGAAATGTTTTTTTTGACAAAAGTTAGGAATTTCGAATTTAACCCTTTATTTGTGCTCGTCACTTTTGTTAGTGTATTTTGTGTCCCCATTTTTTTTTTGCTTTTCTCTTATCGTGCTACTGTTGCATGAAATCTGCTACCGTGTTTTTGTGACAGAGATACCCAGTTTCTTTTGTACTGTTTAGTGTTGAAATTTAGGCCTGGCCGAATTTCAGTAGCTATGCCTGCAATGTCAAAGGGTAAGTCTTTGTCTCAACAAAATGGCAGCAGAGTGAACCAACAGCTTAGCATTGACTTCACCAACATAAGAGGTCTCAATTCGAATCTAAACGAGGTTCATCACTACATCGAAAAAAATAAACCTGACATATTGTTTCTTACCGAAACAATTGTTAGTGGCAAAGCATCGAAGTTGGATCCCGACAAATACCGGATACCTAGTTACGAATTGGAACATTCCTTTTATAACAAGCATGGTGTCTGTGTATTTGTTCGAGATTCACTTTCATGTGTGAGAATTAAGGCCTACGAGTTGAACTCTAAGCACCATAATTCTATAGCACTGAAGATCTCAGGTGTTGATGAAACTATGTTTATAATAGGATTATATAGATCCCCAAATTCTCCCCCAGGATGTCCCTTTTTCGATCAAATATCGGCTAATCTAGACAAGATTACCACGGACTACCCCAAAGCAAGACTGGCCATTCTTGGAGACTTTAATATTCATAATAAAGAATGGCTTAAGTATTCATCGCGCACTGACGACGTAGGAAGACAAGCCGAACTGATACTCGCAGATTATCACGGTTTGACGCAAATGATAGAGTGTCCCACTAGAATCGCAGACAATTCACATCATAACAATAATTTGCTAGATCTGTTTTTGACAAACGAACCAGATACTACGAAGACAAAAGTTGAACAACCCCTCGGAACATCAGACCATTTACTAATATCAGCAATAGTGCAATTTACATCACCGACACAAATTAAAGCAAATCCTCGCCGGGTTTGGAACTATAAACGCGCTGACTGGGAGGGACTGAGAAACTTTTATGACGAAACACCTTGGAAAACTATTTGTTGTGTTAATCAAGATCCTAGCACATCGGTAATAAGAATTTCTGAAATCATAAAAGAAGGAATGCGGCGGTTTATTCCAAATCGATTAATCACTCCTAAAACTGAGCCTTGGTTCACACGGGATGTTGATGAGGCAGTGAGGAATAAACGCAAAGCATTCAAGACGTATAACGCTAATAAAACACCTGAAACCCATAGCGCCTATAAGAAAGCCAGAAATATTAGTAAATTCAAAATAGACTTGGACAAAGACGCGTTTATCCAGAAGAAAGCAAAGAAATTCGCCGAGCACCCATCTGGCTCACGTAGTTTCTTTCAGGCAGTTAAATCAGTCCAGAGCAATTTTACTCGATCCTCTATTCCAACCTTAGTTCTGAATGACATTCCCGTGAGCGACTCGAAAGAGAAAGCGGATCTATTGGGTCGTATTTTCGCAGAAAACTCAAACGTAGTTGAACCCCCCCATTCTCCTACACTCATTCCCCCAGTTGTAACGAAAATGAAACCAATTATTTTTCGTTGCAATATTGTACGGAAAATGCTTCTTTCTTTCAATATCAACAAATCTGCTGGCCCAGACGGTATTCCACCCCTCATTCTTAAAAACTTTGCTAGGCAACTAGCTCCAATTTTAACAAAAATTTTCTATTTATCTTATAAAACCGGAATATTTCCCGATTCTTGGAAGCTGACCAGCGTTCAACCCATATCAAAGAAAGGCAGTAAGATAGACCCTAACAATTATAGACCAATTGCAATTCTGTCGGTTTTAGCTAAAATATTTGAAAAATATGTTAACTACAATTTGATAGATTATTTGGAAATGTCGCAAATTATTGATGATAAGCAGTATGGTTTTCGTAGAAGTCATGCAACAGGTGATCTGTTAGCCTACGTATCCCATCTCTGGAACAAATCGCTGGAAAACCACGGTGAAACATTCAGTATTTCACTTGACATTTCTAAAGCATTTGATAAAGTGTGGCATAAAAATCTTATAGCTAAATTAAAATCTTATGGCATAGACCATCTTACTGTCTCATGGATTCATAGTTTTCTTACAGGTCGCCCATTTCATGTTAATTTAGATGGTATCACATCCAATATTTTCACAACCAATGCTGGGGTTCCCCAAGGTTCGGCACTCTCACCAACCTTGTTTCTTCTATACATTAATGACTTACTTATTTCCACAGTGCACCCAATCCATAGTTTTGCTGATGACAGCACATTACATGCATCACATGCATCTCCTAAATTTCGATCTCATACTGCAGTTACCACTGATAGAGAGTTGCTAATTGATTCCATCAACAAAGATCTGGAGCGTATAATGGAATGGGGTGATCGTAATCTCGTTTCATTTAATCCAACCAAAACCAAATTATGCCGTCTTTCACGAATGGAGCGACATAAAAATTTTCCTATTAAAATAAACCAAGAGGAATTGCGTGAGGTTGAATCAGTTAGACTTCTTGGAGTGGATATTCAAAATAACCTGAAATGGAATAAACATGTGTTCAACCTCGCTAAATCTGCAATGCAAAAATTAGGATTCTTGAGTCGATGTAAAAAGTATTTCAATCCCGAGCAAATTTTGCTAATCTTCAAGTCCTTTATTCGTCCATGTATGGAGTACTGCTGTCATGTTTGGGGAGGTGCTTGTCAGTCAACAATAAATTGTTTAGACTCTGTACAGAGAAAAGCAATACGGTTGATTGGTAATACCGAACTAACGGACCAGCTTGACCAGCACAGAAGAAATGTGGCTGAATTGTCAATATACTATAAATATAACTTTAGCGAATTCTCCTCTAAGGAAATTCAAAATATTCTTCCATCGTGTGCGCAGTATAATCGACAAACAAGAGCTGCCGAGTTATCCCATCCATTTGTTGTACAAATACCTCGTTGTAGAACTGTGTCCTTCCAAAACGACTATTTCAATAGAGTGGCCAAATTATGGAACTCATTGCCCTCCTCTGTATTTCCCGATGAATTTTCTCCTCAGGCATTTAAAGAAAATGTCCATTATCATTTAAAAAAATTAGTATAGTTATCCCTATATCCCCATTCCTTTATAGTTGACATGGTATCTTCGGATATTCAAAGAGTCTAAATAATGAATATTTCATATTTAGTGTGCTAAACATGTCTAACTAATTAATAAAAAAAAAAAAAAAAAAATTGCTAAGTGTTCCTAGGTACGTTTTGTAAAATATTTTTGGAGAAAATCTTTAAATTCAAGTAATTTTTTGTTTGTTATTTTTTTCTTAATTTCTTTAACATTCAATTTATTTAATTTTAATTGTATATTTAATTACTAACAAACCAAAAAATACAAAATAGTAAACTATTTTTTGAGAAAATTGTTTAATCCAAGTAGTTTTACTTTTCATATTTATTTACCTTTATTTCTATAGCAACCAATTTTTTTTTAAATTTCTATATTAATTTATTTAAAATATTTTGTTTTTCAGTTGTATTTGATCTATAGATTGATAAGTATATTATTGTGTTTTGTAAAATATATTCTGAAAAAATCGTTAAATTCAAGTAGTTTTTTGTTTGTTATTTTTTTTCTTCCAAAATTCTTTAGCAACCAATTTATTTAATTTTAATTGTAAACACAATTACAAACAAACAAGAAAATGCTTAGATTAAACAATTTTCTCAAAATAAAATTTCACAAAACATATATGTATGTCTGTAAATATATGTGTTTTTATTTTGGAAATAGCCATAATGTATTTAGTTCTTTTGGGTTCGTTTGATGTTGTCAAAAATATTTACGCTTTAGGGCGTAAAACAGCAATTTTAGGCATTGTTATTTCAATTTTAGGCATTGTAATTTCAATAGGCCTGCTTTACGCACAATTTCTGAATCGTAAAAGTGCATTTACGGTTTACTCGTACAAAAAAGATATTTTTCTACTCCTATCACAGTAAATTATAAATTACATCACACTATCCATGACATGTAAATTAATTATTACAAATAGCGTGCGGTAAGTGAAAAAAAGCGTGCGGTAATGGATTTTCATATATATATTACCGCACGCTTTTAATAAAAAGAAAAATTTTTATTTAAAGAAAAATTTGATTTTTAAAAATTAAATATTTCAATTCATTTTGACACAGAATAATGCAAAGCCTACCACAATTTGTAAACTATTTGCATTTAATTTATAACTAGTAGTTCATTTTTTCAAGTAATTATATGCGTTTGGGCATTAAAACAAAGTCGTAGAAAAAGTATATAACAAATCTCGAGTTGTAAAGCATTTTCCATGCTCGTGAAGATACTGCACTCGACGCTACGCGTCTCGTGCGCAAAATTTTCCCTCGCATGTAAAATGCAATTTACAACTCTAGATATGTAATATACTAATTTATTAACAGTTTATATAATTCATTTCTTCGGTCGCATCGAATACGCCTGATATATTTTTGTTAAACCAAACCATAAATTTTAAATTTTAATCAATTTTAAAAGAATTGTAAATATTTCGTTAAACAAAAAAATCCTAAAACATTTCAATTTCATAAATGTCATGGAAAATCCTTTTAAAAATTTTTTATTATTCTCTACATTTTTTCTACGTTCTTCTATTATTTTTCATTCTCTTCATTATTTTTCTTTTCGTTTTGTCATACTTCAATCAAAAATTGAATTTTTCCTTTACTTTTTTTCTTTTGTATTTTGTTGTTATTTTATATTTTAATGTAATGAATTTTCCCTCGGTTTTTCTTTTATATTTTTCATGATTATGTTGCTTAAGTGTTCTTTTTGTTAGAAACAAAAAAAGAAGGAAATACAGAATGAAAACACATCTTTCATGTTGCTTGTTGTCTTAAAAACAAATAAAGAAAAACAGAAATCTTTGAAAGGGAAAAAATAGATAGAAAAGATAAATAAAAAAGAAAAACAAAGATTTTCTTTTTGTGAAAATTTGATTCGTTTATTATGTGAGATTTTTTGATCTTCATTTCTGTTTTTAAAAGTTTTGTAATGTGTCTTAGAAATATGAGATTTTGATCGCATGTTCGATTTTGTATATACAGAGGTTATGTATCTGCTTATAAAGAGTATTATAAAGAAAATTTCATACTAGAATTGACGATTGTATATTTTGCTTGAAAGCTATAGTAGGAGTATGTATACATTGCCTGTAGGTAGAGTTAAAACATGTACATTAATATGGTGTGGTAAGGATATCTGAAAAAAGTATGTCAGATCTTTAACAGTTTTCCTCGAAATTCTAGTAAGCAAGTGTGATTGTGAAAAAATCTTAATCTTTTTCTCTCCATCTATAGTAAAATGTTAAAAAGTTTATAGATGAACTGTAGTATTCTACAATAACAATTTATAATTTCGTGAAATTGTAAATTCCTGTTGTTTGTTAAAATACAGTTTAAATTTTCTTTAAATTTTTGTAGTTTAAATTTTAAAAATGTTTAAATTTCAATTATCATTTGCAATCAAAATAATTTAATAAAATTAGGGTTATATCGTTTATACGTGTTGAAAAATGAATAACACAAATCTGATTTCAATTTTAATAAATTAGAACATTATGACAAACCGATTTTGGTTTACAGGTTTTATTGATTTTATGGAATAAATAGTATATTGCATAATGATGCCAAATAATATTCATATACGGGTGTAACGTACACGTTAAGTTTTTTGTTTGTTGACTTTCAAGATGGTGATAATGATCATTATAATTTTGACGAAATTGAAATATTATTTACTGAGCCGAATAAAGAAAAAAGAGAATTTATAGAATCAACAGAAATTCTTAAACACAATAACAGCATGAATATAAGAACTGATTTAAGGCAAGTCAGTGATATTTATTTTCCAGTCTTAAAAAAACATTTCGCAAAACAACTAACAAATTTAAAACATACTAGTTTTTTCTTTTCATTTTCAAGACAATTCAACTCACTAAATAAAGTTTCGATAAGGTCCAATAAAAACGCTTCATTTACTATTTTTTAACAAATCAAAATGAATTATATCGATTATTTTTCTCTGGTGGGAAGGAACAGCGAATTATAGTGACTATTTTCGGCCTACTTAATATATTAATTTAAAACTAGAGATATTGAGATATTAGGTAGATTTCATATAAAAATCTACCTATTGCAACGGGCTTCATCTCGGAATTTCGGAAAAATTTTTGTGCCAAGCGAATATATATGATAAGCGGAGACGAAAAAATTAAAAAAAAAAATTTATATATATATATATATATATATATATATATATATATATATATATATATATATATATATATATATATATATATATATATACACGATATGAGATATAACGAAAACGACCGGCACTCTCACGGTCGCTTTTGTTGAGGGAGATCAAAAAAATTTTCTGTACATATGCGTTTTATTAATATCTCGAACGAGTTTGTGAATCAGTAAAATCCGACACGTGGTTAAGGAACTAGAGCCTTTTTTCTAAAAAAAATTGATTTTTTAAAACCGTTATAACGACCGTTTGGATACTAATATTTAAAAAAAATTAACGAGTTTAAAATTTTTGGAATCCTTTTTATCAATTTGTTTTAAAAATAGACCTCTGCAGTTAGAGGTTCCTGAGTGAGCGGCTCCAACAAAAAAGTTTGCAAAAAAAATTTTTTTTTGAAACAACCGGCACTCTCACGGTCGCATTTGTAAGGCCAGATCAAAAAACCTTTTCTAAAAATGTGCGTTTTATTAATATCTTGGCTTGGACAAGTTCGTAAATCAGCCAAATTCGACACATGGTTAAGAAACTAGAGGCTTTATACTACAAAAAAACTCTGTTTTTTAGATCCGTTATAACGGCCGTTTAGATTCTAATATTTTAAAAACTTTATAAATTTAGAATCTTTGAAACCTTTTTAATCAGTTTCTTTAAAAAAAAAAGACCTCTGCAGTTGGAGGTTTCTGAGTGAGCGGCTCCAACAAAAAAACTTGTAAAACCCAAAATGCGTTTGAATCAACCGGCACTCTCACGGTCGCATTTGTGGAGCCCGATCAAAAAACCTTCCGTAAACATGTGTGTTTTATTAATATCTTGGACAAGTTCGTAAATCAGAAAAATCTGACCCATGGTTAAATAACTAGGGGCTTTATACTAGAAAAAAAATTTGTTATTTTAATTCGTTATAACGGCCGTTTGGATACTAATATTTTTAAAAACTTCATAAATTTAGAATCTGGGGAAACATTTTAATCCGTTTCTTATAAATATAAACCTCTGCAGTTAGAGGTTTTTGACTTGTTGGCTTCAACAAAAAAGTTTGCAACAATCCATAACTACAATTTCCAAAAACCTTATAACAGTCAATGAAAAAAAAAATAAAAAGGTTTGAATAGAAGAAATTAATTCTTTTTCTTAGAAATAAACTATTTTGACATTTTGCAGTAATTGGACGACATATGATATAGCGTAGGCTTGTGTCATAAATTGTCACACACATGTTCTGTGGTAGATTTGATATTTTTTTGTTGCAAAATAGATATAGTTTTGCTTATATGTAGCTATTTTTCTTTTTAAAATTTGTTCGATATATGTTTTAAATTAGTTTGTGTTGTTTAAACTAATCTGATACATCAGATTCTACTGGCACACAAAACTGTCTGATCTCGAAATCTACCTATTTAGATTTCATATAAAAATCTACCTATTGCAATGGGCTTCATCTCGGAATTTCGGAAAAATTTTTGTGCCAAACGACTATATATGATAAGCGGAGACAAAAAAACAAAAAAAAAAAAAATTTATATATATATATATATATATATATATATATATATATATATATATATATATATATATATATATATATATATATATATATATATATATATATATATATATATATATATATATATATATATATATATAAACGATATGAGATATAACGAAAACGACCGGCACTCTCACGGTCGCATTTGTTGAGGTAGATCAAAAAAATTTTCTGTACTTGTGTGTTTTAATAATATCTTGGACAAGTTCGTGAATCAGCAAAATCCGACACGTGGTTAAGAAACTAGAGGCTTTTTTCTGAAAAAAATTGATTTTTTAAAACCGTTATAACGGCCGTTTGGATACTAATATTTCAAAAAATTTAACAAATTTAAAATCTTTGGAATCTTTTTTATCAATTTGTTTTAAATCTAGACCTCTGCAGTTAGAGGTTCCTGAGTGAGCGGCTCCAACAAAAAAGTTTGCAAAAAAAATTTTTTTTTGAAACAACCGGCACTCTCACGGTCGCATTTATAAGGCCAGATCAAAAAACCTTTTTTAAAAATGTGCGTTTTATTAATATCTTGGACAAGTTCGTAAATCAGCCAATCCAATACATGGTTAAGAAACTAAAGGCTTTATACTAGAAAAAAACTCTGTTTTTTAGATCCGTTATAACGGCCGTTTGGATTCTAATACTTTAAAAAACTTCATAAATTTAGAATCTTTGAAACCTTTTTAATCAGTTTCTTTCAAAAAAAAGACCTCTGCAGTTGGAGGTTTCTGAGTGAACGGCTCCAACAAAAAAGCTTGTAAAACACAAAATACGTTTGAATCAACCGGCGCTCTCACGGTTGCATTTGTGGAGCCAGATAAAAAAACTTTTCTTAAAAATGTGTGTTTTAATAATATCTTGGACGAGTTCGTAAATCAGAAAAATCTGACACATGGTTAAGGAACTATAGGCTTTATACTAGAAAAAAAAGTGTTTTTTTTAATCCGTTATAACGGCCGTTTGGATACTAATATTTTTAAAATCTTCATAAATTTAGAATCTGTAGAAACATTTTAATCCGTTTCTTATAAATATAAACCTCTGCAGTTAGAGGTTTTTGACTTGTTGGCTTCAACAAAAAAGTTTGCAACAATCCCCAACTACAATTTCCAAAAACCTTATAACAGTCAATGTCAACCTTATAACAGTCAAAAAATAAAAGATTTGAATAGAAGAAATTAATTTTTTTTTCTTAGAAATAAACTATTTTGATATTTTGCAGTAATTGCACGACATATGATATAGAGTAGGTTTGTGTCATAAATTATCACACACATGTTCTGTGGTAGATTTGATATTTGTTTGTTGCATAATTGGATACATATAATTTTGCTTGTAGGTAGCTAATTTTCTTTTTAAAATTTGTTCGATATCTGTTTGAAATTAGTTTGTTTTGTTTAAACTAATCTGATACATCAGATTCTACTGGCACACAAAACTGTCTGATCTCGAAATCTACCTATTTCTAGCGGATATACGTGCCGCTTGGACTTTTTTTTTCTTAATGAGATAATTATTTTTTATATATAATTTTGTTTAAAAGATAATTATTAGCTTCTAAATAAACTATTTTCTACATATTATTCAATGATACAAAATTATATAAAAATGCAATTTGCAAATAATAAAAATGTTCGTTTTCATATTAATTTTTAAAGACAGTGCTTTTGCAATCATTTTAAAATTAACAATTAGTTTTTAAAAGTAATGGTACTTGTTAGTAATTAGTTTCCCCGTTCGATATATATATATATATATATATATATATATATATATATATATATATATATATATATATATATATATATATATATATATATATATATATATATATATATATGTATATATATATATATATATTTATATATATATATATATATATATATATATATATATATATATATATATATATATATATATATATATATATATATATTATATATATATATATATATATATATATATATATATATATATATATATATATATATATATATATATATATATATATATATATATATATATATATATATATATATATATATATATATATATATATATATATATATATATATATATATATATATATATATATATATATATATATATATATATATATATATATTAGGGTGCTTTTTTTGGGCGACAATTCTTTTTTTCTGGTGCCCCACCGAAATTTTGTTGGAAATACCCAAGAAAACGTCCTCCTAAAATATGAGCCCTCAAAATTAATGTTTAGCACTCGGCCTTTGCGTTTGAATATTTTCCATACAAAATACATGTAAACTTTAGTGTTTTTTAAAAAAAAAATTACAGCTCAGCGGCATTTTATACTATTTCAAAATGGAAAAAAGCAACTAACTCAGGATTAATTTATCTACAAAAATGTTTATGGAGATGTAACTGTAACTTACACCGGTGACACAGTACAGATCACTAAAGTCAGTTTATATATGAATTTCTTGTTCTTTTGTTTTTATTTCATAAATGGCTAAAGCTACCGGAAAAATGTCAATAACAAAGTTGTAGTTAATAAAGTTTCCTACAAAAAACTCAAAGTAACCGAATTTCTATGATTGATATTTCTCGAGATAATAAGCTTTTATTAAAATGGATGTTTTAAGATATTTTCGTCATCAATTTATGAAGACCGCAAGTTCTAAAATAATAAATGTTTATTATCTCGAGAAATATCAATCATAGAGATTCGGTTATTATGAGTTTTATGTAGGAACCTTAATTAACTACAACTTTGTTATTGACATTTTTCCTGTAGCTTTAGCCA